>PVJX010008339.1:0-66157 GCA_004027295.1 Dolichotis patagonum
GCTTTCCCTCAAAGAAGGCCACCATAGTGTATAAGCTTCAGGCCCTTGAAATCCTAGGTCAGTACTGCCAAGACCACGTTCTAGAGGAAAACTGTTTCTACAATAGCACAATTAAACTCTGATCAGCCTTTTTAGTGTTTTCCAGAGGCTCATAGCCAATAAGCTGTATATGTGCATATATGAAGAGAAGGCGGGGGGGGGGGCTAAGGAACTGGCTTGTGGAATCATGGAGGAACAAGTCCAAAGCCTGCAGGATAGATACACATAAATTGAAGCCCAAGCACAAAGTCAGTCAGCTGTAGAATTTCTTCTTGCTAACTGAGGGGCTTGAGAGTAGGTAGAAGATTAGAGCTGGGGAGACATTAATCTTTGTTTTGTTAAGGAGTTCAGCTGATTAGGCCCAAGCACATTATGGAAGGTGATCTGTTCTACTCAAAGTCTACTGATTTCAGTGCTGGTCTTGTTTTTAAAAAAACATTTTTCATAGAGACAACTAGGATATGTTTGAATAAATATCTGGACAACTTGGGTCAGGTGATTTGACACATAAAAGTAACCATCACAATCCAGGCATGGTTGCATATGCCCATAATCCCAGCCATTTAGGAAGCTGAGGCAGGAGAATCGTACATTCCAGGCCAACTTGGGCAATTTGCCAACACCTTGTTTCAAAGTAAAATATGAAAAGGGATGGGGATGTAGTTCAGTGCTCTCTGGATTCAATTCCCAATATTAAAAGAAGAAAAAAAAGCCACCACAATCTCACTTGCTAGAAGTGTGCCAGGACTTTGGGAACCTGGCCTTGGGTACATGCCATCCTTCACCTTGAAGACTACCACAGCAAGGCTCTGACACTCAACTGATGTGCTCTGTGTGCCCAGGCTCCAGCCTGCAGGAGAGAGACTCTGGATGGCCACCTTTGATTTTGTCTCTGTACTTGCTTAATCACAGTAAGGACATGGTTGTGTTCAGAGGAAATGTCAGGCTGTCTTTTGGTGATTACATGAGCAGATCAGTTTTGAGATATACAAGATTTATTCAGGATTTTACCTAAACATCTATCTAAGCCCTTACCTAAAAAAATAAATCAAATTTAGACACCACCTCATGCCCATTAGAGTAGTTTAAATAAAAGATTATTAATATCCAAAATGTTGGTGATGATATGGGCAAACCTTGAAGATGTGTGACTATCTCAAAAAGTTAAACACACACCCACTGTATGACCCCATCACTCTACTTCTGGACACTTAGTCAAGAAACAAAATGTCCACACAAAGACTAACATGTGAATGTTCTTAAGACCTTTATTTATAGCAGCCCCAATTTAGAAACCCAAATGCCCATCAAGGATTAATAAATAATTGCTAGGCATGGTGGTAAACACCTGTAATCCCAACACTCAGGAGGCTGAGGCAAAAGAATTACTGTGAGTTCAAGACCAGCCTGGGTTACATAGTGAGGTCAAGGCCAGCCTGTCCTGCGTAGCAAGACCCTGTCTCAAAAAAAAAAAAAGTAAATTTGCAAATATGCAATCAATTAACACTCAGCACTAATAATAGCAATTTAAAAAACCCATGACCCATTGATACATACAAGAAGGTTGGCTCTCAAAATGATGCTGAGTTAAACACGTGTTCCTCTGTCATGAAGTTACTGTGGGAAGCTAATGCTGACACCATGCTCTTGGAGCTGCAGAACTGTGAGCTACATAAACTTCTCTTCTTCACATGGTTACAATAAACTTGTGGGCAAAAAAGAGCAGAGTATATGTTTCCACTCATTTAAAATTCAAGAATATGCAAAGAGTCTATGTTGATACAAAGTGATTTGACGGGATGAAATTGAAGGTAGAGATGGATTACAAAGAACACAAGAAAACTTTTGGGCATGAGAGGTAATTATCCTGAGTGTGGTAATGGTTTATATTTGTCAAAACTATTAAATCAAACTGTGTAGTTCTATACATGTGCAGTTTTATACATGTGTGTTCTTCAATGATATCTGAACAGCCAGACATGGTGGTACACATCTATAATCCCAGTATTTGGGGGGTAGAAACAAGAGGAGAACCATAAATTTGAGAGCAGCATGAACTACAGAGCAAGATCCTGTCTCAAACAACAAAATCATACCAGAATAGTTGGTTTTTCTTGTTTTTGCTTGAAGTATTTGTTTGGTATAAGGGACCAAATCCTTTTTCCTGCATGCTTAGCACACACTTTTCTTTCTTTCTTTCTTTCTTTCTTTCTTTCTTTCTTTCTTTCTTTCTTTCTGTCTTTCTTTCTTTCTTTTTTGCTGCCAGAATTAACTCAGGATGTTGCGCTTGCCAAGCAGGTGCTTGAACCACTGAGCTATATCCCTGGCCCAGCACACATTTTATTATTGAACTACATCTTAACCCTAGATTATGGTTCAAAAAGGAATCTTATAGTAAAATCTTCAGGTTTTTTAGGGACTGGACCTAAATACCTCCGCATGGTACGCAGGGACTCTACTATTGAGCCATACCCTGAACTACATCTCCTCATTCAGTCGCTTAGCACATCACCTAGTCACTGTCAACTGGAATATTCACCCTCTAACATGCCTATTCTTATCCGCTTCTCTTGGGAAAGCTGTTCTTCCCCGATAAAGCTGCTTACCCAAGTCTTACTCATAGAAACAACAATGCACTCTGCGGCCTTAATTCACAAAAACCACGAACCTTCTAAATTACTAGCTATTAAAACATAAAATTAATTCAGACACATTTATACATTTTCTTCACCTCCTTTGGGAACCCCCTCCTGGTTCCTTGCCCTGACCTCAACCCAGTGACCCACCCAAGAGATCCATTGAATTGAAAGATCTCAAATAGGTATGAAAGTAAGAGCGTTCACTCGATGCTGGAAACAATCTACCAGCCACTACAGGTACAATACAAGCAGCTCCTGCAATGCTTCTCAACAGCCCAGCAAGGTGTTATCCATCTTGTTTTGTTGTTTTTTGAGAACGGGCTGTGTAATGCGGACTGGCCTGGAAATCTCAGAGATCCTTCTGCCTCAGACTCTCAAGCACTGGGATTACAGGCGTGCACGCTCAACGCCTGCCGTTATTTCACGCTTTTGGTGTGTGTGGGTGGGGGGAGGTTCTGGGGATCGAGCTCATGACCTTTCACTTTACCAGGCAGGCGCTTGTGTCACTGAGCTATATCGGCTGCCCTTGTTCCTTCAGTCTTAACAGATGGATGAACACAGGTTCAAACACTAACACCTCTGATTGGACACTACAGCCCAGTGAAAAACAAGTCTTAAAACAGTGACTGCACACTTGGCCAGAGCCAAGAGCCATGAACTGCAAGCACACAAGGACCAGTTGAACCTTTTCCTCCTGTCTCTCGACCTGAAAAACCTGCCCTCAGTCCAAACTCTAAAATGTACAGATTGGGCCTAAACACCCTTCTCCAGATCCCACCTTCTCAAGGGAAACCTAACATTAGAGAAGTGTAGCTTGAGTCAGTGAATTCTAAGGATGCCAAGACTTCAAAGTTACCATAGGGAAAATGAAGAGAGAAAATAAGAAATATCCTAAAACGTACGTTGACTTTGGATCTTATCCTTATATGCTCTGCTAGAAAGTCTAGATGATAAAGAGACTTTAAAATTGTGGGCAGTGGATTTACATGATCGGCAGTGTAGGTTAGGAAAGTAAATAGACTACCATATAAATCTGGTTAGAGGAGGAAGATATAACTAAAACTAATTTGGAAATTATTAGCAGTAGGAAACAAAAGGATAGAGCTGAAGTATGCAGTAGAAATGGAGAAGAGGGAGCATATGTGAAATTCCTTTTGAGAATACAATGGAAAGAACTGGATCCTACAGAAAGACTGATTTTAAGACTTTTCCAAAATTTTAATGCTAGGTTAGTACAAGAGATCTAATGCATTTTAATAAGTTGTTGGGGAAGAAAGTGGTAATTATTAGTTTTTAAACAGACTTAACCAGATACTAATAAAACTTGAAGTGTTAGGTTATTCATTCATTGAACAAAATTTTGGGGGAACCTCTGATGTGCTAACTAGTAGTAGGTGTCATATGAAAAGGAATGCATACAAAAAAATTCTAAGTTCTGTTTAGAAACTATGTCACACAAGAGTTTTATTTATTGATTGTTTTGATTTCTAAAACATAGATAAAAGCAATTACTCATTCAGAAACTTCAGTTTTTACTCATTAGGGAATTTCCAAAATTCTAAACACTCTGCTTTTTCATAAAGTACAAATGTAAACAGAAAGGATGAATATTTGAAGTCATTGTTTTGGAGCTTTGTAAAATACAAAATGTGCAATCAATTTTAAGTACACAAGGATGGCTCATAAGTGTGACAAATTTTAAAAATTATGCAATGAGAAATGTGAGTAGTATGTTAGATCCTATATTGTCGTACCATTAAAAATGTTGATGAATTAGAATTAAGAGGAATGGTTAGCAAAATATATAGTGTTGATATTTGGTTAAGTATATTATTTTTATATATTAGATGAAACATGAAACTTTATTTTGAAGCTTTCATTGTGAACTTTCCCAGAATGATTTAATAAAACTGTAGTATGTGAATATACAAACTAGTGTAAGAGTCGTTACTTTCATTAAGAATATTACACTGAATAAATTAACCCAAAACAATAAAACCTGTGCAGTTGATATATGCAAGTCATTTATATCTTGTAGACTCATTTGGGGTATGGCAGAATAAATGTGTTATGGTGGAGGTTTCATTAGCACTTGCATTTCAATTGACTTCGGAGGTTACAATAAGAATACAAAAGCAATAAATATCATCCATAAACAAGAATACCATACAAGGCCATGGCTCTTTTTTTTTTAACAAGATGTTCTGTGCCATTACACTTTAATAGTCCTGCTGAATTTTCAATATGAAAAAAACTAAAGAGGCCTGCTGTGGTGCCATCAGTGTATTCTACAACCATATTTTATTCTGCTTTATTACATCACTCTGCATTCAAAACTACATACATGATGATGTCTCACGGGAAATACCAAAGATGCTGCAGGAAAACATAAATACAGTATAGTAACATCTTTTGGCATTCTGTACCTAATGCTAAAGAGCTTGGTTTAGGAAATGCAGCATAAATACTCAATGTAAGTCACATCATAATACGTCCACTGGATTTATAAACCTGAGGATTTATTGGCAGAAACTGATAATTTGAAGGTGTTTTCATTTTGCATATTATTAGTATCCTGGTAATTGTACTGAAAAAACCTTCTCACTGCACTCTTGGGAGGAAAATGAAGTCAAAGGGATTTCCTCTGACAGCTAACCATGCACTGCTCTATTTGTACAACATTCTTTTGATGATAAGAGTTATTCCTAATCCTGCCTAGATCAGTAGTATGTTTCAAAATATTTTTATTTTCTAGATCATGACAGAATACTAGAGGAAATTCTAGTTTTCAATGTGGAGAGTGCAGAATTAGAATCTCACTGGTAATCCAAAAAGATGTACAAAGTATTTAGCAGGAAATAGTAATATGGATAATTCCTGTATTAAGAATCTTGAGACAAATTTTAAATGTCTGCTGAATATATTTACTTGCTCATTATGCTATAACTCTGTGATCAACACATTGTCTTCCAAGAGGGCAAAGGTCCTGTCCTCATTTGACTTATCCATAGCCAGCATCTTCTACTGTAAATGATGTACAGTTAGAGTAGCCCATAATTAAGAAGGACTAAACGGGGCGGAATGAAGGTAGCAAGGGACAGAGAAAATTAAAAAGAAGGAGAAAAAAAAAGAAAGTAAGAGGGAAAGTGCAGGATAATATGTTTTTGAGCCTTCTGCTTAATTTTATTAAACTTTAACTCAACCAAGTGTTTGAATAGGATCGCATGATTTAAGTGCCTTGAATTTCCTTTACAAAAATGAAAATAACAACCCAAGTTGTTTGTTTATTACCTGGAATAAATGACACAATTATAAAAGATAGCTCACATGACAAGCTAATGCATAGAAATTTTCAATCTGTAAAGCTCTGAAAAATTATAAAATCATAATTATGAGTTACTGATATCTCTACTAACCATAAGCATATAAATAATAGTTTCATTCTATTTTCCCCTTTATGTCTAAATATACCAAGTATGAGAAAATTAAAGGTCACTTTAAAATTTATAGAGTGCCTAAATTTAATTAATTATTAATTACCAGTTAACTCTTAATTTAGTAATTGATCATACTTTCAATAGCATAATGATAACTTATTATTCTGAATATTTAATATGAGCCTGAAGCCATTCTATGTCTTTTATATCTTTAATCTTGTTTAATATTTACAGAATCCTTTGAGGTAGCTAATTATTTTTATCTTTGTTTTATAATGAGCAAATTGAAGCACAAGCGGCTTAAATAATTTCCTGAATGATTCAGTCCAATAACAGATACTGACTGTGATGAGGGTAGGATCAGCCCTCTTAACCTGGGCACTGTAGATCCCTTAACAGACAATAAACATATGATTCTGATATTACACAGTCTCTGAAATTGCTGCTAGCAATAGATCTTGAATCTAGCACTTTGTTCAATTAATAGCCATAGGATGGTTCTCTTTTGCATATTCAGTATAAACATGTAAAAAAGAGAGAGTGACAGAGATGCTAGAACTGAAAAATGTTCAAAATGCTTTTTTCGATTCTCAAAGCATTTTTTAAAAACCTTGGTCTTCGGTTTAGTACTGATATTTTTCTTATGTTTCTAAATGAGGAAGCATTGTGCTTAGAGATTCTCAAAGTGGAATTGATGTGTTTCGGAAACCATAAGGAGCTCTATATACCCTCAGGTGACTACAATCCACTCCACCTTCTTCTACCCATATTTGTAAACCTATTACCTTCATACCAGTTGGTAAATGCAGTTGTCCAAACATGTTATATATCAGTGGAATGTACTGAAGTTTGTGATTAGTGTGGGGATCATGGCAGGAAGATTAACATTGGAATTTTTCTGTATTTCTCAAACCTAAATTCATCATTGTTACCCAGATTGTTTCTAGAAAAACTGTACTGACAATGAGATATTATATTAATAACATGAGCTTGTATTTATGAAGTGCCTACTCTGTATGCATAAGGCATTTTATTAAATTTTTTAACATAAATTTACATCAAGCTTCCTAATAATTGATCTACATTATATATATATATATATATATATATATATCCATTATCAATTCTTTTACTTCATTTTAATGAAGAAAGTATTTTAGAGCTATAGTTCTGTAAATGGTAGATCTGGAATTTGAAGCCATTACAACCACAATTCCATCCCAAATAGTTTATATCCATGTGTAATCAATTCTGTCTTTTTAGGAAAATGAGAACATATTCCATTGCTTCTTTATAACACCTCTCCTACAACATGAGTGTGTTCAGTTTATACACACACACACACACACACACACACACACACACACACACACACAAAGGCTGCCTCTCTCTTGTATTGCTGTCAAACTAATTACAAGTACTTGGATCTGTAGAATGGGAGACGTACTATTCATGTATATTATACAGTTTAGGTTTAAGCTTTCCTAGGTGTGAACTACAATTTTTCCTAGGTGTGAACAGATTCTCATCATATGTGCCATTATAAAACACTCTGTATTGAAAGTGTTCCAAGAGTATGAAACTGAAAATTTCAGGTTCTTCTACTTTCACAAGTGTTTCATTTTCTATGACTGCTGATGTATATGGCACTATTTAACTTTCCTCAAACAGGCCTCTGAATTTAGCAGATCATCACATACCAAAATGAAATCTGTGGTATTTCTGACTCCTCCCTCTCTACTTTGTTAAATTTTATTTTATTTTATTTTAAAGAGAAAATTTTGTTTTATTTTAAAGACAAAATGAAACAAAATTTCAAAACATGATAAACAGGGGATAACAATGGTATATGCATTGCATATTGTTATCTTCAAATCAGTTACTCAGAGTACAAGATATCTGATATCCAAACAATGCTAGCACCAACCTTTCTCTTCAATGAACTCAGAGAAATAAGTAGAATAACTATCTTTTATCTGTACTGTGGTATCTTTTTTTCTGTACTGCTCAAATGTATATATAGATATAGATATATATACATAGATATATATATTTTGTTTCTTTAAGCTTCTCATACTAGTGAGATAATATGATGTTTACACATGCAAGTCTGATTTACTTCACTTATGAATATGGTCTCAATTGCTTTCATTTTCCTATTAAAGTCTCAAGTTTATCCTTCTTTATGGCTGAATAGTACTCCATTGTATAAAAATACCACATCTTTTTTTTATCCATTCCTGATGGGCATTTAAATTGTTTCCAAGATGTAGCTATTACAGATTATGCTGCTGTAAAAATGAGTGCACATATATCACTGTGATATGATGTTTTTAATTCTTCTGCAAGATACCCAGAAGGGGAATAGCTGGGTCAAATGGGACCTCCAATCCTAGGTTCTTGAAGAATCTCCACACTGATTCCCATAGTAGTTGTAGCAGTCTACACACCCACCAATGGTGGAAAAAGGTTCTTTTTTCACTACATCACCTCCAGCATTTGTTATTGGTTGATTTCTTAATAATAGTCATTCTTTTCAGGGTGAGGTAGAAGCTCAGTATTGTTTCAATTTGCATCTCTTGAATGATCAATGATGTTGAACATTTTTTAATATATTTATTTGCTGTTTGTATGTCTTCATCAGAGAAGTATGTGTTCATCCCAGCTGCCCATTTTTGGAATGGGTCTTTAAATTTGGGAGGATATATTTTTTTGAGTTATTTACATGCTCAAAAAAAAATATATCCTCAACAGCAATCCTCTGTCTGAGTAACAGCTGGCAAACATTTTTTCCCACATTATGGGTTGTCTGTTCTCTGTTGATGATTTCTCTTGCTGTGCAAACCTTTTTAATAAGAGGAGATCCTAGCTGCTGATTCTTCTGTAAATTTTTTGTAGAATTCAGCAATGAATCCATCAGGGCCTGGGCTTTTCTTTGCTGATAGGTTTGCAATTATATCTTCAATTTAATTGATTGATATTGGTATATTTAGGATGTTTATATCTTCTTGATTCAATTTTGGTAATTCCCATGTATCTAGGAATTTGTCCATTTCTTCCATATTTTCCACCTTGCTAGAATACAAGTTTTCAAAGTAAGTATAGATGACCTGGATTTCTGCAGCCTCTGTTGTGATTTCACCCTTTCCATTCCTAACTTCATGATTTTGATGACTGCTCCCTTTTTATTATCAAATAATATTTCGCCTGTTGTCCTACTACTTGATTTTAAGAACTTCTTATGAATTAGGAAATCAAATAATTAAACTTACTAGGAATTTAATGTTAAGGGAGAACTAATAAGGTAACAGTGTTGGAAAACCGAGCATCATGGGTTAGAAGTGAGCCAAAACAAGATCAGATCCTTAAGACACTCAAAGCACTTTGGGGTAAGGAATGTTAATGCACATAGATTCACAGATTCTTCATTTCTCACTTTCAGTGGCATTCAACAAGAACAACTTGCCTGTATGATTTTTAAGAATCAATATTATTTTCACCTTTCCTAAATCCTCTAATTAAAAGAAGTATAATTATTTTCCAGAAATTACATAACAAAGGTGCTACATATTTTTATTATGATCAGCCAATGATACTGTAGCATTTTGAATGCTTTTCCTAGAAAGTGCTCACTATTTAATAAGCAAATACTTGGCCTACAGATTTTGTATCTGTAAGACTTTTTTAGAAAACGTACTGCCACCTGGGTACCAATTATTCCCTTTTCATAGAAGTATAGTATGAGATGCAGAGACAGCACTGTCCCCAAATATCACATCCAAAAGTCTGTACTGGTTAAAACTGAAAAACTTGAAAGATGTCATAAAATTTTAAAAGGGAAGAAACTTAAAACTGTATGTTTTATGTTAAGTGTGATTCTATAAAATTACCACAAGAGAGTAAAAACACTTAAATTCCACTGAATTTAATTCTTAGGGTGTAATATGCTACAAATTTCAATTCTGATAAAAATCTTAATTTTGTAGTGTGATATGAACATTTCTCTTGATCCTGATAATTCACCACTGCATATAATGCTCTAAGCAATGACAGAATATTCTGCTTAATTTTGTAGACAGTAAAATGCAATATCTGCTATGAAGATTCCTCAGTAGAAATTAATTAATGAATAGAACAAGAAAATGTTTGAACTTTAGAAAAGTAAAGGTTGTATTTTTAAACTAATGTTTACTGAATGCACTAAAGGTTAGGTAGGCAGTGTTCTGCATTTTCATAAGTAGATTTTAATCTCCTTTCATTCTCACAATGAGTTAACCTCTTTCCTTTATTATGTGAGACAATGGCTCAGAGAACTAAGTGAACTGCCAGCTGTCCACAGCCAGCATGGGGCCAATCCAGAATTCAAATTCAAGTCTCTAATTTCACAAATCCTATGCTCTTAAATCCTCACTCCTTGATTCCTCTCTGCTTTCCTCAGTAATTTGCATTTATATTAGAGGACCAAAGTACTTCAAAACTCATTTAGATTTAATAAAATACAACAATATTAAAAGCAAAGAGTATTTACAGGATTTCTTAAGACTAAAAACAGGATATAACAAATTAATCTCTACTTCTATGTTCATTTGCCTCTTAATGCTAAGGGGAGACTTCAAGCAAAGAGGGCTATCTTTCTATGTCAAAATCGTTGCTCTTTCTCAATGATAGTATAATAACCTTAATTAGAACTGAATTCTACCTTTTCAGTCCAGCCTTTCACTTTAAATCATACCAGGCAACATGAAGACATTTGAGTTTGGATTTTCTCAGAAAACTTATATTTTTACCTTAGTTCACTAGAAAAAGCTGAAATCAACAGTCATTTTCACAGACCGTTTGAGGTTATTGCAGCTATGGAATAAAATGGATTATGCATCGAATGTCCTAGACCTAATTTAAGCCAGCAAAACATTTTCAGAATAACTACAATAATGTTCTAAAAGGTAAACCAGGACTTAATTTGGTTCATTCCACTGTAGCAATGTGTGTGAAAAATATTTTTATATCAAGGAAATAATTAATATTCCATGCCTTTTATGATATAATGTCATTATTCAAGTGAATTTTTAAAATTAATTGTTAAGATTCCTATTACTTAACTCAAATATTTCTTTTTATAAAGACCTTTTCCAATGCAATTTGTAATTTATAGTTTGAGATAAAAAACAGTAACCTATGATTTTTTAAATTTCTAGCACCAAAATACGCTCTTTATATATTGTTGGCCGCATAAGAACTGTGACTAGAAGTGCAACTGAATAAGAATTCATACTCTTATACAACCTTAAAAATATGTTTTTATTTCTGATCAGAGGAAAAGCACAAGCTATTTCCAGAAAGGGTACAGTTGCTATCACCTGAATATTACATCTCAATGAAATAATTCATTTATTTTCAGTTGCTTTTGTTAAAATTAAAACTAAAGAGTACTTCAATGTTTTTGACAGGGACCACTGTAAAACAATAAAAACACCATTAATGTTGATGGTTAATACATCATGTCAACTTGAAAAGTGTAGAATTTTACCTAAGGGACTCAGCAGGGGCCAGTCCTCACATTGTAAACATCCTGACACTGTGGAAAAGGAGGGTAGGGAGATGATGTGGGTGTAAAGGACCCACTCCAGGGTGGAGAGCCTAGTTTCAATATAAAGGAGAAGAGACTTGCCCCCACCTTTTGATCTTGCTGTTTTCCATCTCTTTAAACTGGTGTCCCCATTCCATGCCACCCTGCTATGATGTCAGCTGCTTATGGACTGAAACCTCCACAAACTGTGAGCTAAATAAACCTCTCCTTCCTTAATTTTGCCTATCAGGTATTTTGTCACATCAATAAAAGAAAACTTACTGAGACAGAATTTGGTACCAGAGAAGTGGGGTGTAGAAGACCCACTCATCATGTGGTTCAAGAGCCTTTGAGAGTGACTTGTGGGAAGATTTTGGAAAGATTGGGAGCTGTGGCCTGAAAGAGTACACTAGAATGCCTTAGGCTGTTCTGTATAGGAGGTTCAGTTCAGAGCTCAGTAGACCGGAAAATCAGTAAAGGTCAGGTTCAGGAAATTTTTGCTGGGAAGAAGGGCTGTATTGGTTGTTTGAGTCTTGATGATGCATGTTATGGTTTGGCAGAAACTTTTCCTGAATTTTTCTCCTGTGCAAAGACATTGCCTGAGACTGAGATTAAGAGTAGTAGATTAGCTGGGGATTTAGCTCAGTGACATAAGTGCCTGCCTGACAAGTGCAAGGTGGTGAGTTCTATCCCCAGTACCAAAAAATTAAAAAAAAAAAAAAAAACTAAACTAAAGAGTAGTAGATTAATCTGGCAGAAAAAATTTCAAGACAATTGAATGCTAAGGCTCTGGGATGGCTATTGTTGGGGGTTTTTAGTCAGATCTATGTTGAGAATTGAGCAAAGAGACGAGCAGGATGATTAAAATGTGAGTTTGGCCAGAAAGGAACATCCAATAAAGCTGTGACTACAAAGATAGAGCTGAGGAGATCTCAGTTACTGAGAAGGAACAGGAGTATATAAAAGCCCAAAGGCATCACAATAAGCAGCAAGTCTCTACCCTTTTCAGCCTCAAAACTGTAAAAGTAAAAGACTATTCTGAAGAACATAGTGCCATGTTCCAGAAAATTTATTCCTCAGAACTGGATTCAGAGTATTAAGTGATCCAGGCACTCAACCACTACAGCCTAGAGAGAAGAAAACCTAGCTACTGCTCCAGCTGGCAGAAGACCTTGGCATCATCCATGTGGAGCTGGTTTTAGGTGCATGCAGAACACAAGAGTTATGAGATTAAAATGCTTCCACCTCAATTTCAGAAGACCTTGGAGGCTAGACAGTGTGTCCCTTGCAAGGGCAGTGTGTGAAACTGTGAGTGGAAGCTAAAGATGCAGTGGAGACCCCAGAAGCTTGGAGAAACCAGGAATGTGAATCATCTGAGGAAAGCTGCCAGAAGAGTGCAAAGCAGGCCTAAGAGAGACACCACAGGAGCTGTGACCACAAGGACTGCCATAGGGATGGAGTCATTCAAGCCCTTTGGAGCTCACAATTTGCCACAGATTGCTTTAGATGTAGGACAGGGAACTATACAACTGTTTGCCTTACTGAATTCTAGACTTGCTTTGATCCCAATCCTTTGTATTCCAGTTTGTAACTTTTGGAATGAAAATGTTTATTCTGTGCTGTTGAATGTTAGAAGTATCTAAATTTTCATTTGTACCAGGGCTTGCAACTAGGAGTTTGCTTTATATTTTGGAGGAGACTTGTGACTTGGACTTTTCAGCAATGCAGAAACTGTTAGGACTTTGGCAATTTAGAAAGAACAAATGTGTTTTGCATAAAGGGATGTGCATGAGTCTTTGTGGGGTCAGGACTGGAATGTTATGGTTCTAATGTAATATAATGTTCACAGACATAGTGGTTGCTAAAGATTGTTAAACCTGTACTATAATGTTCAAATTGTGAAATGACAGAAATAACCATGCCTTTGCATCTGGAAATCGATTTAAAGAAATACGTCTGGTCACCAAGTTGACAAGGAGTGGATTACTATGGTTGACACGCTGTGTCAACTTGAGAAATGTGGAAGTTTAACTAAGGAGCTCAGCAAGGGGTCAGGGTTCTCACTTCCTTAACTTCCTGAGCCTGTGAATGAGGAAGGCAGAGAGATGATGTGGGGATAAAGGATCTGCTCCAGGTTAGAGAGGGAGGAAAAAAGACTTTTCAACATCCCTTTTGATCCTGCTGTCTTCTGCCACCTTGAACTGTTGCCCCTGGGCCATGCCACCTTGCTTTGGAGCCATCTGATTATGCTATGGAGCTAAATAAAGCTTTCCTTCTTTAATATTGGGTATAGGGTATTTGGTACCAGCAATAAGAGAAAAGTAACCAAGACACGCTCTATGTCCTTGCTCAGATATATTTGGAAGGGTCAATAAGAATGAAATCTAACTTGAATTTTTGTGTCTCCCATAGTATTTCATGAATCATGACTCATAAAAATGAAAAGCAAGAGGCTCCAACTTTCCAAATGTTGAGGTCACCTTACTCGTGGCAAATGATACTTGAATTGGGGCTCTGCAGGATTTTTGTTGCGTTCAGGGAGCAGAAGTGATATGTGACCCAGACACAGGCCCCCCCATGAACAAATAAAGTTTTGAAAAAGATGGTTTCGTTTTTCCACTGACCATAGCTTACTTTCAGTGAAAATCCATGTATTAAATGGAAATTTCATTTGTCTGTGAGAGACGCTTTAGATATATTAAAAAAGAAGAAAAAAAAATACTCTTCAAAGACTCTTTTCCTTTGAAACAGACAAAAAGGAAAGGTGAAACTCATAAGAAGACTGTTCAAAGGAACCATAATCTCAGTAAAATGGGAAAAATGAGAATATGTTCAAAGCCATCTTTGTTTTTTCAAAACCGTTTTACAAATGGATTCAAGGGATATTTGCTTAGAGCAATAAAGGCATACTCTCCAGAGAATGAAAATGATGCACATACATGTTTATAGACAATTTACTTTACAACACTGAATTACAAGACTGAGGTGAATAATTATTAAGTTTCAGGAAATATACAATCTGAAACGCGAGAACTTTCTACCTGAAGTACATTAGAAAGTATATTCCAGAAATATATAAGAAACTCTGACTATGTTTAATACAGTTGTGTACAAATTTATGAACAAACTTGGGAAACACATTCACTTCAAAAATACTGAGAATATCAACTACTGTCTCATCAAAATTGGCAATGAACTCATGGTCATTTGACACTGCTCTTAAATTGGTTCGACTTATGCTGGAATAGAGTAAGATAATAGAATTTCAATAGTTTTGTTGATGCACTTCTTTAATTGAAATGAAGATACTTTTGCATTCACATATTTAAAGCATATTTATTTATATTTTCTTTTAAATACTGAAAGCTATAATGTTTGGTTGGATGAGGGCTTTTAAAAAATGATTGATTAAATAATTTAGCATAGGAATAAATATTTACGTTCACAAAAAATAGAAGTAGTAATGGTCTCCTCGAGTTTCCCAAGTAAGGCAATGATTCCATGTCTTACCCAACCTGGTGAGGAATCCTCATAGGACTGAGCTTGCGAAAGAAAGCAAGATACAAGAAGTTACTTTAGATCATGAATCCCTGATCTTTGGCTAAAACAGTGTCTGATAATTAGGTGTTACTAGCAGCATTTGCTTTCAGAACCCATGTTCACAATATTGTTATGCACTACTAAACTGTTATTTCAATGAAGATAAAACTTCTAGAAGTCCCAATTTCCTCATCTGTATGTGAGAATAGTAATATCTACCTCTCAGCACACTTTGGAGAAAATTAAGTATTATTTACTAGTAGGTAAGAAGTTAAACATCAAATATGTATAGACATTGTGTACATGTATATATACATATGTGCATATAAACATGACATTAACACACTAATACATTACCTATTTGACCCTCAGTGTGCCAAAGAGTATATATTATCTACATCCCCTCCCCAGAAAAATGCTAATGTATTAAATAATATAAGGAGTACACAAATACAAATGAAGAAATATATAGTTCTTTTCTCAAGGATCTATATTTGCACTATTTTTAGTTGATTGTTAGTCCCAAGTAAAACTGTAGGCATTATTATTGTCATCTTTTTTATGTAGATAAGAAAATAAGGCAAAACCTAGTTCAAATGTAATAGTAATTCAGTAAACAAGGTATCATATCTTCTAAACTGCATTATCAGGGGGATAAGTGTTATTCTAATAAAGATAGTGATCTAATCCTATATAGTTTGAGCAATAATTTAAAGGAGTAAGAACACATATTTTGTGGATAATAGAGTGAGCATTAGGCTTCAGTGTAATGGAAGGATCACAAGTTTTAGAAAGGTTTTTGGATGTCCTTTTTTAAATATGCTGTAGTTTTTGTGTATCTTGAAATTGTTTTTTGTTAGGAGGGAGGTAAGGGAAATTAGAATCATCTGTTTTGTGAATTTCAGATAAAAAATACAGCATTATTAACTACAGACACCCTGTGTACATCAGACGCTCAGAAGTTAACCATTTTATCTCTGAAATGTGTGCTGTTTGTTTTGAAGCTCACATTTCCTTCCCTCACCTCTCCCTGGTAACCACCATTCTGCTCTCTACCTTTGCAAGATTAATAATTTTCGATTCCATATCCCAGTGAGATACCACATTTGTCTATTGTTCCTGCTCACATCATTTAATGTAATTTCCTCCAGCATCATCCCTATTCACAAAAATGACAGGATATTCTCCTTTTTTTATATCTGGATAAGGTTCCCTGTGTGTGTGTGTGTGTGTGTGTGTGTGTGTGTGTGTGTGTGTGTGTGTGTGTCACTTCTTTTATCTCTACATCCATTTATGGACACTTACTTCAATTTTGTATCTTGGCTGCTATGCTGCAATGAACATGTGGAGAGTTATCCATTTGAGATACTAATATTGTTTCTTATGCATCTATATCCAGAAGAATTCTTGAGGTTACCTTTTAACTATGCAGGCTGAAACATGGTGAGGACAATGCTATGTTCAATGTCCATAATAGGAAATACAGTATTTAGGGTAAAGAAAAATACAATCATTTTAGCTTAGATTCAGGACATGAATAAACTATGCACTATAATATACCTTGAAGAAAAGAGGTGAAGGTGGTCAAGACCCAGAGTCAGATTTGAAATCCTACATTGTATAGAGAGAAAGGCTCATTTTTTCAGTTAATTTCATGGGATAGTTTACCTAGATGGGTGCAATATTCAGGCCCAGAGCAAGTCAGATCAAGTTTCATAGGCCAAGTTGAAGCTTTGCAGCATGTAAAGAGGAATATAGAATTCATGATGAGTAAAAGTGTCCTTAACACATTTTGTGTTTGAAAATGCTTTCCCACATATAATGAGGAATATTTCAGCTAAGGAAAAGTGGTGTAACAGGACAACCAGTCTTCATTACCAGAGAACTGCAGAACACAAGACCCACACAATTTGCTCAGGGAGAAATGTAACAAGTGGCAGAAAACAAAATGCAACCCCATCACCTATTTCCCAGTTAATCAGTTTACTACACTGCATCACACTCTCATGTATGTGCGTTCTCCTTGCCACATCAGACATTTTTTTTACTTGCAAATTGCTTTCTCTCAGAACACTCCTGTGAAATTATAGAAATAATATTCATAAAATATTTAAGCTTCATGAAAAGTAAAAATGTGGTTTATAAATATTAAACAGTAGGTGCACAGTTATGCTTTATGTTTCTAGCAATGATTAAACACACTTTGAATTTATTGGTCATTTCAGGTTCAACTTATTTGTAAATCCAGTTCATGGCAGGCCTCTTTTTACATTGCCCTTTGTGCCACTAACATTTTTCTAGCCATGATGTCTGTTAACGCTGGATCAGCATAAATAAATGCAATAGATAGGAGTCCTTTTTAAAAGATTGTATTAATTGGGAACTAGGAAAAGAAAATCAGTGAAAATGAATATTGTAAAAAGTATTTTCAATATATGGGATGAGCTAGGGTGGCTGATTGTTGAGAATAGACTGTCCAGAGGAAGAGTGGCTCCTAATGAGGATGGATGTATCACCTAAGTACACACGAAATAGCACAGCAAAGAAGAAATTGTGATACATGCAGAGAGCCTTTCCTTTGAACAATGCCTGTTATAAGACTACTTTGAAGCCAGTAGAAAGCATTCTTCTAAGTACGGTACAATGAGTAAAATGGCATGATGGAAACAAATATCATCAAGCTGTTAGAGGCTAGAACATGTGAGTTCCTTTGTTTTCCAAACAAAAGAATTTTCCACTGTCCAAATGTCTGACAAGCAGGCAAAACATCTTTCCAGCAGAGATTTTGTTTTGGTTTTATAATCAAGATGAATTAACGCAGAATAAGAAAATTATTTTGCAGGTATGTAAAAGATATTCATGTGGAAGTGACTTAATCACTTTCAAGTCACATTATGTTGAAAAGCTAAGGTAGATAAAACAATAAACATTGTAATTGAATGCTTCCTAGATGCCCACTAAGGTATATAAATAATTGAATATTTATTTTCTGTTCTCCAGTAATTTCAAATAAAATGTGTATGCCAATATTTAAAAAATATTTCTTCCAAAACTGAATACTTAATTATTTTCAAAAATAAAATATAAAAAAACACAATACTTTCCTTTATACTACTATAATGAAAGGAGAAAAAAAATGAAACTTCTTATTCAGCTAACAATAAGGAATATCCTATTGTTATGAGTACACTATTTCAGGAAGTTCAAAAGGTTGAATCAATACAAGCTATGGTAAGATTTTATCATTAAAATTAATAACATTTCTGATAGTGAAAATTCAAAAATGATAAATAGTATTTGGTTTTTGCTGCATTGGCATGATAAAGGTAGTAATAAAAATTAGAAATCTGTGACTTGATAATTTCAGATCCAAGCATAGACAAAGAGAGCAGTCAAACATCTACAAACTTTACATGAGTTTTTCAGGCATCAAGTGTGGAGTCTATTGGTGAACAATATGTCCAATATAAAAGGTTTATTTCCAATTTAAAGCAGTTACTTAAACCAGTGTGGCCTTTGGCTGCATTTGGAAATCTGTGAGATGGTACTCCATAAATTTCTAGAAATACAAAATATTATTGCAAGTTGATCTGAAATTCTGACGCTTATCTGCTTTCTGATAGCACTGGTAAAAAGTAATCAAGTCAAAATCACACTTTGGTTGAAACATTGTTTTATCTATGATCACTAGACTCCCAATCATCTTATTTATTATTATCCATCAGAAAAAGACTTACTGAAACATTGTTAGCAAAAATAGAAAGAGATAAGAAGTCTATGTATTTTTCATGGATGTCACTGACTGGTGGTACTTATCGTTGATTACACTATAATTTTAGATGGCATTTAAAATATATAAATGTGTTGAAAAGACATTTTACATAACAAACATTAATCAAAATTTCAGAGGAAGAATGGAATTTAGGAATCATCTAATCCTATCCTTAATTTCATAGCTTTTGAAACTGGAACATAGAGAAATTAAAGTGACTGCCTTAGGTTATGTGATGTAAGTTAATACATTTAGTTAAAAAAAATTCAGGCTCCTTGATTTGTTTTACTTTGCAATTCTCAAATATTTATGTAAAGGAAAATTAAAACTTATAGTTTACCTGTTGTGTATATAAAAAGAGATGTAAATATCAGGAAGCAATGAAATTTTCAGCACAGTCATGTTAACATCAATATTATTTATTAAATGATTAATTAAATTTATTTGATCAGACCCACAGTGCAAGTAAAGTCATTATAACCTCAAGAAAATTAGCTGTACTACACTGAGCAAATGTGCCATATGTTTATTCAGCCAGTCAGGCAATCAATCAGCCAATATCTACTAAACGCTTGCTCACAGTTAGGTGTGGCCCTATGGATTCAAGACACAAAGACAAAAAAATCTGAACCATTATTTATGTGACTCACATGTTTACAGAAGGATGGCACAAAATAAACGAAACATAATGCCAGGAATCAGAAAAAGACTAATTTTGAAGGTAAAATGTGAATAAAGATCTGAAGTCAATGGAAAAAGAATCACAAGCAAAAACACGCTGGGCAGCAAGTAATAAGATCACGAAGGGAGGCAATGCTTGGTCTGTTCAAGAAACAGAGAAAAGTTCCAGGAAGCAGAACATCAGAGGGGCTTCTCAGTGAGTATCAGAGAAGACAGGGAAAGGTGCTAGGATAGAGGCAAGTTGTTAGGACCCTGAGGTCATGGAAAGAAAGGGTTTGGATACTGAGATTTAAAATCCTCTTAGGCAGATAAATATACTTGTCTGACATAGATATATTGATATAAATATAGATATATATGTCTATATTTTTGTGAGATTATTCTGAGTACTGTGTTGAAGATACAGTTGAATCCAACAGGTAAGGAAAAGGAAGACTAGTAAGAACTTACAATGACACAGTAAGCAAAAGATGATGCTGACATTGAAAATCATTACCATCCAACTCAGTAATCAGAGCAATCTATTCTTCACTTTTTAAGGAATTCATTTCCTTCTTCTCTCTGCTCTCCTATTGGTGCAGTCCGTTGACCAAGACCAACCAGAATTAGGCAAGAAAATGTCTTCATGTTGCCCACATGAATTAGAATCTTGAGGTTGAGCAGTGTGGAGGAGAAATTGGAGTGTAAGGAGAAGATAAAAGCAAACTGTCCTTACTCAAATCCAATATACACATGTACACACTGAATTTTAAATACTCGCATTTTTTTAAAGAGAAAACACATATATACAGATTTTTAGAATACAAATTTTCTGGCAATAACTCATAAAATGGCTATGCCATTAAAATTGTTGATGTGTTCTTATACCTGGGTAATGATGTATAAAACTTGTCTATTAGGAAATTATAATAAAATTATTATCTTATTCAGTGTATCAGTGAAAAATAATATATATTTAGTCATCTCTGTATCATGAAATCAAACATTCAGTAATTATTAGTGGGAATTATTGAACACACACTGGGCATTTGAGAGGTTTTTCAAAAGACAAAAACATTGTATTTATTCAAATTCTATACATCTTTTTTTTCATTTCTTCTCTCATCTTGATCTTCATGCAGGAAAGCCATTCCGTTTCTCAAAGTTGGGTACTTTCTTAAGCTGACCTCTACTTACAAAGTCACTAACAGTAAACTCAGTAAGACTGAATAGAGTACTCAAATAGAAAATGACATTATATAAAATTGTTCACATAATAAGAGCTCAATTGGTAAGGCACGTACAAATAGTAAGACACCAACTTGGCTGAGGCAGAGAGTTTTCTGGATTTTGTGGAAAATAGATGTGTTTAGTAGCCAAAAATAAAAATGGATTGATAGTCCAGAAGTTCAAGTAAAATCAGTTATTCATAAATCACTTCCCTTCCCTATGATTCAGCCATGACTGGTATGTTGGTTATTTTTCTCTCATTGCTGAAACAAAATACTCAATGCCCAAAATTAAGGAAGGAAAGATTTATTTAGCTCACAGTTTGTGGAATTTTCAGTCTATAATCAGCTGTCTCCAAGGCAGAATGGCACATGGTAGAGGGCAACAGTTCATTGTGGCAGAAGACAGCAAATGCAACAAGAGCAAAGAGTGAGGAGCACAAAGACAGAAGTGTCCCTTATGTTGTATGTAAACCACCCAACCTATGGTGGTGTAGCACTCACACCCTTAATTCCAGCACTGGACTATAGATAAGTCAAAAACTGAAGAAGCCTGCCCGATGACTGCATGAGACTTTGGGGGAATCCAGACCAGAACCATAATAACTAGAGTATAAAATATGTCACTGGTGAGAACAATTTCCAATGACCTTACCTGATCATTCAAGTATGAGCTATGGTTCCCAGGAGTATATATATAGATATATTAAGATATAATTAAACAGAGGCAGGTAAATAGCAATGGATAACCTATCTGACTGATAACTTAATAGAAAGAATTAAATTTCAAGAAGCACTTTCCAAGCCATCCCATAAGAAATATCTGCTGTTATACTTGCTTTTGCTTTTATTAAGAAAAACGCATTCCAGATTTAAGTGTGATACATGATCTTTATTAGTTCCTTAAGGTGGTCCAAACAATTCTATTTAATCTCCAATGTGTTTGAATTATAGTATTAAAATAATTATAATTGCTTACTTTGCACTGGGAAAATATATTACCTGTTCTCACAAGGGAGTCAGGAAATTGATACATAGTTCTGGGCTCCTGGAGTAGAAACAGCATGTGCTTTAAAATCAGTTACTTTGTTTTACAGATACTTAGGTATTACTTACTGTGAGGTTATAAGCACTTTATAAATGTTAGCTCACTTGCTCCTCATAGCAATCTTGCTCTGCATAACAACCCTAAAGCAAAAGTATATTATCATCATTGCAATTTCATGAATGAGGACATTGAGGTACAAGAAATTAAATTACTAGGAAAAAGTTACAAATAATTGTAAGCATAAACTGAAGTATTTAAGTGCTATCACCCTAGAGTGCCTAGCACAAAGCTAAAGCTCCATAAGGGCTATCTATTGTCAGCTATGTTTATTAAAATTGAGAACCATTCACCTCCTCCCTCCAATTCTCTCACATTTAGCAAAGATCGTGTGATATTTTCCTCCAAACTCTTGCAAATGAAGAAGAATCTTGATCTTCTGTTGGACCACACTTAAGTAGTGGGAAAGTAACTTACTGCCCTCTCTCCATTGACTAGGACTAGAAGAGTATTCATCTTCTCCATTTGAATTTCTTCTTTTCTTCTCCTCAACAGTTGGAAAAGGCAAAACAGTAGCCCTCTGTACTTACAGTGAAAAAAAAACAAAAAATTCACAAACAGCAATAGGAATTACAGCCAAGTTCGCTATATGCAGTATCACAAAATCCTCATGTTTATCACTCAAGAGACTCTGAGGAGTTTACCAGTTCATTAATGAACTCACAACACCTAGATAAAGTGTTTACAGTCATTCAATCTATCCATGCATCTAACAGTGTCTTAACACTTATAAACTTATTAAATATATTAGAAAAAATTAAAAAATGATGAATACAAAGTCTTCTGCAAGTCATCAGTTTGGTGATCAGAGAACCAGTTATTCTGAACAATTGTTTTACACATTTGCAAAATACAGGTCCTGATGGCTTCCCTCTTCACTAGCAAAGATGAAGAGTAGGGTCAAATAATCTGCTCTTCCTGTCTCAGTTTCTTCCCCAAAATTCAGGGTGCTTAGATATTCTTTATTTTTATTTTTTTTATAGAAGTAAGTTAATCCAATCCTTAATCCATCCAATTACTTCCAAAAATCACCTGATCTCTCTCTCATTCATTGTTAGTAAATGTGCTGCCACAGGGAACACATCATTCATTGTTAAAATACTGAAATACCTGCCTATAGAGGCTGTCCCTATTTCCCAATCCATCCTTCTTTCTCTTGTTTACTCAACAGCTACCTCACTGTCTTCCACTGATGACTCTCCTCCTCACAGAATCTGTTTTCATTAAGGCCAGTAATGACTTACAAATTCCAAGTCCAATGGAGATTTTCCATCATCCATCAGTTGCAGCCAATACAGTCGAATACCATGATTAGTCACTTTTCTGTCCCTGCAACAAAATACCTGACACAATTTAAAGTGGGAAAGATTTATTTTGGTTCATAGTTTAAGAGGTTTCAGTCAGCAGTCAGCTGGCTCCAAGACAGGAACACAGGAGCAGATAGAAAGGGTGGAAGAGAGACACTCATTTTACGGCAGCCAGAAAACAGAGCGATGAAAAGAGAGGAAAGATATACTATGTGTTGAAAGGTGAGCACAATTTCCAAGTTTCCATTGCCTTCCAGTAATGCCATCAAAGTAAAGTAGGTTCTCACCACCTGTAAATGAATGTCCTGATGAAGTTAAAGCCTTCATTATTCTGTAGCCTCCCAAAAGTTCCTCAGCAGCCATATACTTAGTCATACACTTAGCATTTTTGATACCAATGATAATACACTCCCTATTTAGGCACCCCTTTTATATACCTTATTTCCAAACTCACAGGTGTATCCTACGGCTTCCTTTTCTCATGCTACATGCTCTGCAAAGACTATATTAGCTGGTCTTCTTCATTTGATTTCTTTGTGTGTGTTAGTACAATGCCCTAACCCCTTACACTCATACCCAGTTGCCTATTGCTGCAGATGTCTGTGGCAAGTGAAACCTGTAAGCTTGCTTCATGATTCTCTTACCTAAACAAGCCAAGAAGGATTCTTTTCTACCATGGAATATATGGCCTCAAGTATTCAGCAGTCAGGTCTCTGAAGCAGCATAGCACTGTAGATATTGGAGAAACATAATTGTGCCTGTATTCTCTCCTATGAGGGGCTCTTTCACCTAAACGGATAGACTGGTGTGAAACAAACAATCAAACAAGCCAGCCCATATCTCAGGTATTCTATACCATCCTCACTAAGCTTAAAGGCAAACTAGAAATCCCTGCAGAGAACTAGGAATCTGTCTCTGCCTTTTTTCAGCTGTCTGTACCACTGCGCTACATTCCACCTGAAAAAACATGAGGACGCTGTCATTTCCTTGCAAGGATTGTGCTAATATGCAGCATGGAAAATGAGAAAAAATGCTCTTGTTTTAAAATTTCTGAAAACAAATTAACTGGTTGTTTCTGTTGCAGAAATTACAATGTTGTTCACAGAGCAAGAGAAAAAGGAGGACAAAAAAAGTCTTTTTCTGTAACTTTCTGCCAGTGCAGCTAGCTCCCTCTCTGGCAATGGGAGTGGCTATTTTTCATTTCATTTTCCTGAGCTTACGGTTTGCTCTTCCATTCCCTGTAACCACTTGTTTTTAATTGGGGGGAGCCAGGTGTGATGATACAATTCCTGTATTAACAGCACTCAAAAGGAGGCTAAAACAGGAGGATTGTGATGAGTTTGAGGCCAACCTGGGCTAAACAGTGAATTCAAGGCCAGCTTGAACTACAAAATGAGAACCTATCTCAAAAAAAAAAAAAAAAAGGTGGGAGGAGGATTATTATCTTCATAACAGACTCAGTTACTTCTCATCTCCCTGGGGGCATATCCTGTGCAATCATGTCTTCCCTACATCACAGCCATATTTCTCCTACATTTGGATTACAACCAATACAGCCCCACTTTCACATCTTCAGAAGTAATTTGAGTTCTTCATACAGCTCTCATTTACCTTAAGCACCTTTGTGTTTCCCTGTCTGGATAGAGATACAAGGATATTCAATGCCTGGCATAATTTATGTCACTCCTTTCCTTGTTCTGTATCAGTCAAAATCTGTAAAACTTAGCAGAATGAGAAAGTTCATAGGTCTGTCTGCTTCCACAACTTCTGCTTTTTCCCTTGGTGATTGTCGGGAGAAGAAAATAAATGGTAGAAGTAAATGATGGTTCTAGTCAGTACCATGAATAGCCACTCTGGACTCAGGCTCTGTGTGCTCAGCCCGTCAGACTGCAGGGTGGAATTCCACATGGGACATTGCTAGTCTTACTGGGATCTAAGATGTCCCACAAAATTATCCTGTCATGAGAGGTAGGGCCTTTTGACAAGGACTAGATTGTGAAGACTGTAGCTTTATCAGTAGATTAATCCATTGGTAAATTTGTAATTTGATGGAATTATTGGGAAGTCATAGAAATTTGAAGATGAGTCCCAGATTAAGGTAGCCAGTAAGTCATGGGGGCATGTTCTTGGGAACCCTGTTCTCTCCTCTCTTTCTTTCCCTTTCCCCTCCCTCCTCCCTCCTCTCTTTTCCTGGCTGGTGTGTGCTGAGCAGCCTTTTTTTTACCTCTCTGTTCTGCCTCACCATAGAGCCAGAAACACTGGAGTCAATCAGCTATGAACTGGAACTTCTGAAATCCTTAGCCAAAATAAGCTTTTGCTCCTCAGTGTTTTGTCCCAAGTAACGGAACACTAGCTACTACTATTGTTAAAAGCTCCTTGTGACACAAAAAGATAATTGAATAGGTACTTTATACATAAATTAACATCAAAAGCTAATTTAATTTTAATGACATATGGCAGAAATCTGAAATATGACATGGTATGATTTCTGATTATATCTTTCTCTGAGACTCTGGAATTTGTATTGGAGATGACTGAAAGTTCAGAACTGGCATTCAGTAAAATTAAAATTGAGTGGCTATGGTCATGTTTATTTGCCAAAGGCGTGGTTGGAGATATAAAAATATGATCTATTTCAGCTGCTTCTGCAGCATCTTAATAAATATTCTGATTCCTGCTGTGATTCCAGTCACTTCAGACGAACTTTTTGAATTAAGGATTTTTCCCCAGATTCAAGTTCATTTTCTATTATCCTTGCTACCCTCCACAAACTTACGTTGTTTTCAAAAATCAAAGAAGAGGTTATAGAAACTTCTTTTGCTTGATAAATTAGCATTTTGATTTGTATGGTGTTAATATTCTAGTTAAAATTGGGGAAGAGGTAAAGACTTGAGTGAAAACAATCAGCAGGGGTATCCAGGTAATGATGCCCATGTAAAGATTCACTGAAAGGAGAAAGAAGCAGCAAAGACTTTAGAAGTTTGTTATACCAAATGACTATAAAATTTTCTTAAAACAGAACCCTTTCATGTTAAAAGCAGGGAGTAAAAGAAGTGTCAAGAAAACAATTATCACCTGTAATTCAAATATCAACTGACTGAGTGGGGAAAATCATGCATTTATAAACTATAAATGCAACCATAGCTTCCCCAATGAACATGGTACATTAATTGGTTCAACCATTTATTTAAATAGCTATTTACTAACAATATGATATGGAATAGACAGTGACTGGTAACAGTAACAAACATAAGCAATGAAACTCATGAATAAACAAGCTAATCAAAGATTATGTTAAATAATATAGGATAAATAAGCAGATATTTTCATATAAAAATATATTCTAAAAGGTGGAAAATCTATCCCAGGTTAGATGGTCTACATCTCCCCTAAACAAATGTAGGGCTGAATACAAAAATTCTAAACCTAGAAAATGCCATGAATTCAAAAAGCATTTAAAAAAATATTTAGTGCATCCAAACAGTGCACTACACTACACCACATTTTGCTAAAATTTTCTAGTCTTAATGTGCTAAAGGAACATTGTACAGAAACCTAAAAAGGAGGAAAAATCTTCCATTTTATTCTAGCATGTCAGAAAATGATTGAGAAAAAATATGGAGAAAAAAAATTCTTTGAGTGATTGCCTTCATACCTGTAAAAAATAAGACAGTTTCAGAAATATTAAATATGAAAATGAGGTAATGTGAATAATCTTTGGTAAAGGTTTACTTTGTGAAGAAATTAGTAGAAAATAGTAGAAAATATTCAGACCATAAAAAGCTATAATAGGAATATAGATTAGAGATTATTGGTGTTTGGCTAGAGATTAGGAAGGGAAACAACATTTTTTGTGAGATGATATTGGTGCCATTTTCTCAGATGGTATATATTTTGGAGGAGGTGTGGAAAGATAATGAATAAGTATATTTTTGATGGCGAGAAAGGTCTTGTAATCTGAACAAGTACTTTCAAGATAACAATGTGAAATATATTAACTAGTGTTAGTGTCCTATTTTTAAAATTCTATATCAGTTTTTTCCTTTTTTGTTTTTACAATAATATAAAATCTAAAAAGAAAAAAAAGAATAATTCTTGGCATAGGTAAAGGTTAGTCCCATTATAAAAGTGTTAATTAGCTTAAATTTCATGGGTTGGTTATTGTTTTTTAAGAAGGATTTTATTGCACATTTGAAACATCACGAACGATTTTCAGAAAACATAAGCACTTTGTGGTCTCTGAATTTGAACAGCTCTTCTTAGATATTGAGACAGGAGATAGGGCATGACGTAGACTAGCTGGAAGGTGAGGGACGGGATCCCAGCACCCATATGCAGGCTCTCAGGACCCATATGCAGAAGATCTCATGGGTTTCCTTGAGATATGGATGGCATATAAGGACACAGATGCCATAAAGAGCTCATTATTGTGACTTTCCCCTCCATAGGCTAAGCTGTGTCCTCCAGGGTGTATTTTCATATTGCTTTTTCCTCTTTTACTCAGCCTAAGCTTACCCTGCAGAGTTTCTCCTTCATTCTTCACTTTTACTTTTTCAAATAAACTTTGGCACTGGTTTTTGGTCATTTCATTCAATTCTTTGTTTGAGACAAGGAGAATCGAATCCAACTGTGGAGTAAGACAGGAGTCTGCAAAACCAGTAAGATTTATTTGGTAAACCACTTTTGAAGGACACTGACTACCCAGTAACAGTGTTACTCACCAGTCTGTTAAACTGTCCCTTTTTCAGAGTCATAAATACCATGTGAAATTTTTTTCTGACACATTAAGTCTCTGAGCCATGAATGAGTTCCATTCCAATTGTTTGTGAGTCGAAATTCCTTCACAAGCAAAGTGAGTCTTATGCAGTTTACCCATGAAAGTTGACAACTCAAAAGTTCATAAATTGGGAACTTACTGTATCTCTGTTTTTAACTACTGTGACTTGGTAAATTCAAGCAGCTAAAATCCATATGTGGTCCCTGTCATTCTTACTAAAAATTAACTCATTTTTCTAGTCTTCATGTACTAAAAGAGCAATGGTCTGACTTTGCTTAGACTGGTCTGAAACTTGCAGATATGTGGAATTTCAACAAATATACACTTCCTACATAAAGACATTGGTGCAAACATATGCAGATCTCTTCTTGTAATAGAAACTCAATGTAGCTAATGTCTATACCGTGTTCTACACATGACTGCAGATAGCGCAGCCCATTTCTTCCCACATGCCCCATCATTTGCCAACCTGGAGCCTATTTTCTTTATCAAGACATTACGATTTACATTGATGTGATCAAAGCTACACACTGATATTCTGAGGGCTCTTTGAAAATAGCTGTGCGTCCTTTCATCTGATGTCAACATTTGCTGGAATTTTGACAGTCTGACAGTGTGATTACTGAGAATAATCATTATTCTCAGAGTGGATGTGGTAAAAGGCTCGCTTGATTAGTTTTGAAGGTGGCATTAATGAATTACTCTAAGGAAGATCTCACAACAGTTAAATGCATGTGAGGAAATCTTAGAAGAGACATAGAGGATATAAATTTTTGATTTATTAACATATATATAAGCCATAGTAAATCACATGTGCAGAGAAAAACCTAAAAATTCTTTGGATCTAAAATTTGAAAACTACACCACATTTTGCTAAACATATATTCATAGAGGAATTATCCACACTAAACTGAGACTTGGAATTGTGTTTGTTGCCATTTAGATTTACAAAAAGAATTTTGCATTTTGTGATAAAGCCCCTGTAATTCTGTCATTTTTATTTGCTATTTTCAAAGAATGAATTAACATGTTAACAAGTTTGGTGATTTGCATGAATATTTCATTGGAATACTTACCCAATTTAAAAATGACAAAAAACAAGCTAATGTTTTTGTAAAAGTATGGTTGAATTGTTGAATGACAGAAGTGGTTTTCATAGAAATAGTACTTCTTGTGGTGACTGACCTGGAACATGGCTAAGAACATGGCAAAGAAACAAACTTTGTATAAATTAAACAGTATAAATTAAAAACCATGTACTGCCTTTGAAACAGTTATTGAAGTAGAAGACAAAGGATATTCATAGTCATCTAGGTAATAATTTTTATTTTTAAAAACTGAGAATTATAAAAAGAACTAAATTTCAGCTAACCATGTGATGCAGATACCTAAAATAAAATGAATATTTTAACTATATACAATCTGCTTGAAATTATCAGACTTTTTAATGTTATCAAGTTATTTAACAGTAATGGACTTTTGAGCTTTTAATGGCAAAATATAACAAATTATATAACAACAAAAATAATGATTATTCTAATAAAAAAGTAAAGTAGAGCAAAGTTTTAGGGTTTTTTTTTTTCCACTAACATTAAGGAGATTCTTTATTGTAATTAAGCAGGGTAGAAAATAGTTCAACAATTGTGCTATTAATATAAACAGTACAATTAGGGGGTATGGGCCCAACTCCCTTCTGCTCATTCCAAGGCCAAGCCCTCAGACCTTTCTCTTAAGGCCCACTACTTGGAAGTAGAGGTTAACAAAAAAAAAAAAAAAAAAAAAAGATCCCTGGAGAATTCCAAAACCCCAAGTTGGGACTCATGAGGTACTTGACCTAAAGGCATGACCTAAATGACCTTTCTTCACCTGAAGCTCCTTAAAGTTCACACATAGGGACTGCATCTCATACATAGTCTTGGTTACTTTTCTCTCTCCTTGCTGAGACAAAATACCTGGCGCCCAAAGTTAGGGAAAGAAAGGTTTATTTCTTACAGGTTGGAGGTTTCAATCCATATTCAATTGGCTCCAGGAGGTAGGGTAGGGTGGCAGCCACAGAATATAGCAAGGTCCAACTGGGCAAAAGAAAGGCACACCTTCTTCCCGCCCATGTTACATCACATGCTGGCTCGACCCCTAGGTGGAGAAGAGATCTGTATATGTTTGCATCATACCACCAATCTGAGAGCTAGACAATGAACCAATCCTAAATGCTAGATTTGTCACATACATGATTGCATGAGGCTTGGGTCGGGGCCACAGGAACACAAACCATAACACATATAATTATAACAAAGTGAATTTTGAGAAAAGGCATGTGCAGTAGATACAAATGGCATGACTCAGCACCCTATCAATCACATCAGTGTCACGCTGAAAGACCCAGTGATGTGCACCCTAAGCCTGGTGCAACATTCCAGATTCTTATACCCTACGTACTAAGGGCTCATGCTAGACACTAGCAGAAATGACTCATTCTGTGCATAACTTTGTTAACCTTCATCAAACTTAGCTGCTTTTAATTTACCATCTCATGCCCCATCCAGTTCTTTGTTGTACACAAGAACCTGGAAACATGTCATGGAGCCCCATCACCCATAATAAAATATAGTCCACATATTGAAGTTCTAAGCTATTATCTATCACACTATTAATCTTTTATTAGATATTTCTAATATGTTTATTTGTACCATCGCTATAACAAGGTTTGTTGTGAATCATAGTCCAAAATATTGTCAGATAAATTGCTAAATTTTCTTAGCCTAACTGATCCTTCTCTTAAATCCTGTTTGCTTGTACTCTAATTCTTCACTTTTTTCTATACTTAAAGCATCACCTTCTCCTTAGCTTGTTGGCTTTTCTTCCTATGCTGGAAAGAAAGAAAGAAAAAGAAAGAAAGAAAGAAAGAAAGAAAGAAAGAAAGAAAGAAAGAAAGAAAGAAAGAAAGAAAGAAAGAAAGAAAGAGAAAGAAAGAAAAGAGAGAGAGAGAATATAAAGAATTTAAAATGAAATAATCAGAGAAAAATGTCCTCAGCTTCCCCACTTCTATCTACTCACCTGTTTGTATATTGCCGTTCTATACGGCACTCTTTCTGCCCTTCTGTATTTTAGTTAGACAGTCAGTATCTCACTAAAGGACACATTTCCCACTTGTACACCTGCACAAACATGTTGCTCTAGAAATTATTGTTTCTTTCTCATGGTGTCTTAATCCATTTGCTGTTATCCTAACAAAATAACGGAAGCTAGGTAATTTATAAAGAAGTTAAGTTGTCTCTTTTCAGTTCTAGTCTGAAAAGCCCAAAAGTAAGGAACCAGCATCTGATCAGAATCTAGTAAGAGATCTCTTAATTCTTCATGACATGGTAGTAGAGGTCACTGGATAGCAAGGAAGAACAGGCATGCTAGGTCCAGTTCCTCTGTCTCTTTGATGAAGTACTAAAGCCATCAAGAGGGCCTCCACCCTCAGGTCCTCATCTAATTCTAATTCCCTCCTAAAGTCTTTACCTCCAAATAGCAGTAACATGTTAATTTAAGGATTAAACGTGCAATCCATAAACTTTTGGGGGACATAGTCAAATCATGTAGCTCGAATACCATTATGAATATTTCATATTCTAAAATCATATAAGAATAGTGCTATTCCAATGGCATATTGGAATAGCTGATTTATCATAAGATAAATATGAGAATTTATCTTAAATAAATGTAGAAAAATCCTCAAAAAGACATATCCTCTAGTAGCTTCTCTGTTTTTCCCTTGGCAGAAAACTTCTGGACAAATTAATTTTCTGCTGCCTTTAGTGCCTTCTCTTTTGAATTTATTCCAGTCAAGATTTCACTCAATGTGCCACCTTAGATGTTATCAGTGATCTCCACACTGTTCAAAGCCAGTGACAGATTCTGTACCTTAATCTTACATAAAAGAGCAGCAACCAGGAACTTAGCCGACGATATCCTCCTTTGTGAGACATCACAGGTTTCATTTGCCCTTACTTCTCTCCCTATTCCACTGTCTGCTCTTTCTCATATTTTTCTTTGTGGTTTTACTATATCTGTTTGACCTTCAGAAACTGGAAAGTTGAAACTTCTCTCAGTTTGGAACCTCTTGCTTTCATAGCACCACTCACCCGTGATCTTATCAGTGATTTGAAAAGCCACCTACCTAACCAAAACTCTTAAATTTTTATGCTGAACTCTGGTCTTAGGTCTGCATCTGCTTGCTTGACATACCTATTGGCATGTATATGGGATTTCAAAGACTAAACTAATGAATGGTACTTCCTAAGTTCCCAACGTACTCTTCTACAGTATTTCTCAAGAAGTGGCAACTTCATCCTTTCTATCCCTGAAAAGGAAAAAAAACAAACAGAATGACTCATGATTATTGACTTTCTTTTATCTTTTCTCTGTCAGTACATTTTTAGTTCTAGCTTCAAAATATAGGCAGTATCTGAATATCTCTTCACATTTACTATTCTTATCCATAGAACCCACAATGATTTTGGATTATTGCAATAAGCTTCTAGTTCAAGGGTGGGAAACTTTTCTCTGCAAATGGTCAGAATGTATGGTTTTCGGTATCATGGGCCAAAGGGTTTTTGTGGAAATTAACTCCGTCTCAATGTGAAAACAACATTGAGACTATGCAATTTAAAACTGTGTCTGTATTCTCAGTTTCATCTACCTGGGCAGGCAGTTCTCCAATGTGATCTTTGGAATCCAGTTTGCTAATGCGTGCTATACTTTGTCTTCCTAATTGTATTGTTCTTTTCTAGTACATATTTTCAACCCAATGGCCACAGAGGTCGTTGTGAAAGCCATAGCATATGATGTCTCAACTCAAAGCTTTCTGAGTTTCACTAAGAGCGAAACCTAAATCCTCATATGTCACACAGTTTTTAGCATGTTTCCCATTTTGTCTCCTTGCAGTCCAGCCACAGTGATCTTTCTGCTGGTATTTGCTACATGCATGAAGGCTTTTATCTTGCCTAGGTGGACAGCTTGATAGGACACAAATAACTGCAGAGCTCACTTTCTACTTTGCCTGGGTCCCTGATCAAATGTCACATTTTCAGTGAGGTATTTCTTCTCTGAAGAAATACAATCAACCTCACTCCAATGTGTTCTGTCCTCTTTTTCTGTGGTATTTTTCCAAGTAGAAAATTGCACCATCATTTGCTGCAATTCTAAGAAAAGGTGTTTTTTTTTCTTTTACTTTAAAAACAAGGATAGAAATGATACAGAATTTCAAAAAAAAAAGTAAGAAATCAACACTAATTAACACTACTTAATATATTGCATATTGTTATCTTAGAAGTGGTTGTTCAGGTTACAAGATTTATACATGAAAAAAGGACACTATAATCTAATCTAGGACAATATTAGTTTTTCACTTTAGCCGCATGTTGAGACTAATGAAGTTTTATAAATGAATGCAAGAAGGGAAAGTTACAGTCTTTGGTCCAGATGTACAGAAAAGGAATAACTGCATTGAATATTAAAGCTAATCAAGGCTTTTAACATGATTTAATAACTTATTTATTACAAGTTTTTATTATTTGATGCATTTTGTACTTGTCTCCAAGAGGAAATGATTTTATTTAAAATGCTTTCAATATGATCCAACAGAACCACTTGTCATATATATATACCATTATAGTTTGTACATTAATTTTATACTTTCTTGTGTGATACTCCCAAATGAAAATGTAAGGTCAACTATTTCACTTATTTTACTTAGAATCAGGGACCCTCAGTGATGTTCTGTGAATTATAGCACTATTCCCCTGAACTCCAATGATGGATTCTACTTATTGACGACTCCCACTAATCCACCATGCTAAGGTAGGATAGAAGAAATTACAACTAGTTAGAAAGGAGACAAGGAAATCAAGATTTTAAAATTGGACTTTTAAGGAAAGCAGCTTCAAGATGCAAAAATTACTCCAGCCATTTTCCTTTTGAGGAAACACACTAAAAAATAATTCTAAATATCCATTGACTATAAGTCTATAAATCTGGCCTGCCGACCTGTCCTTTTCATCTGTACATTGCACTTCTTTCATCCTCAGACCATCATATTGGTGGACAGTGGGTATTAACCTGCACAAACACATGGAGACGGCTTGCCTTGTAACCTGACAGTAACAACACACAGCCTACGTCGTGCATCTGAGATAATCCGTCTTGAAGACATCCATTTAAATTAACCAAGCTCAGCCTCAAAATATGTCGTATTTTCTCTGAGTACCTACATTCCACTCTTGAGTGTATCCTAAAAGTCTCTAATAAAACTTGCTCATGTTTCTCCTATTGATATGCCTTAAAAATTATTTTTTTAATTTTAAAGAGAAAAAAGTAAATCAGTTTCAAAACAGGTTAGTAGGAGGGTTATAATAACTAATAAACTGTGTTTTTGCTGTCTTCACAGTATTCAAAGTACAAGATATAGGCATATACAGCCATATGTATGATCCAAACAATTTTAGCACAAATGATTCTTTCCAATGAACTAAGAGAAACTAGCTGTATGACTATATAAACTATCTTATGTATAAATACCATTTTTCTTTTTCCCTTTCTTCTTTTCGCTTTAACTCCATCAAGTTCATCTTTTCTTAGGCATCTTTTCCCTAATTTCTCTCTCTGTGCATTTGTTGCTTGTGTACTGGTATGCAATTGATTTTTGATTGCTGACTTTGTATTCTGCTACAGTGCTTAATTTGGATTTTAAATCTACAAGTTATTTAGTGGAGTTTTGGGAGTCTTCTATGTATAGTATCAGGTCATCTGAAATGATAATTTAATTTCTTTGTTTCCTATCTATATTCCTTTTATTTTTTCCCTTGCTTAAATGCTCTGGCTAATGTTTCCAGAAGTATATTGAATAGAAGTGATGATAACGGACATCCTTGCTGTCTTAGTTACTTTTCACTCATCGCTGAGACAAAATACCTGATGCCCAAAGTTGGGAAAGGAAAGGTTTATTTCTTACAGATTTTTGGAGGTTTCAGTCCATACTCAGTTGTCTCCAAGGCAGGGTGGCATGGTGGGGCCACAGTTCATGGCGGCTGCAAACAGCAAGGCAGAAACCAGCAAGAGAGAGACATGCCTTCTTCCTGGTATTACATTACATCCTGGCTCCACCCCCTAGGAGGTTGTAGCACTGACACCCTCAATCCAAGCACTAGAAAATGAACCAGTCACAAATGTACAATGCAAATACATGAGGCCTGGGGGCCAGCGACATAAACCATGACACTTGCCTTCTTCCTGATTTTACAGTGAAAGCTTTCAGTTTTTGATTATTTAATATGATGTTAGCTGTTGTTTTTCATAAATAGGTTCTATAACATTGAGGTAAAGACTATTTATTCCAATTTTCTGCAAGGTTTTTATCATGAATTGGTGCTGGACTTTTTCAGATATGTTTTCTGCATCCATTGAGATGACCATATGATTTTTGTCTTTGGTTCTGTTAATATGGTTTATTACATTTATTGATTTGTATATGTTGAACCATCCCTGCATCCCTGGGATGAAACCTACTTGGTCATGATGTATCATCTTCTTGGGAATATAATCTTGATGAATATCTGAATTCTAATTGCTAGTATCTTTTTAAGGATTTTAGCATCTAAGTACGTTAGTGAGAATGGCCTATAGTTTTTTTTAAATTTATTTATTGTGTTCTCTGGTATTGGAATCAGGGTAATACTTGCTTCCAGGAACCATTTTAGAAGTACTGCTTTCTTTTTAATTTCTTTAAAGAGTTTCAGCATTGATAATATTAGTTCTTATCTAAATTTCTTATAGAATTCATCAGTGAACTCGTCAGACCTGTGTTTTTGTCAGTAAATTTTAAACTACATTTTCAATTTCATTGGATGGTATTGGATTATTTAGAATTTTTATAACTTCTTGATTTTGTTTTGGCAATTCAATTGTATGGAATTGTCCATTTCTTTTGTGTTTTCAATTTTATTGGAGTATAAATTCTCATAGTTAGTATTGATGATCTCCTGGGTTTCCTTGGAATCTGTTGTGATTTTCCCCTTTTCTTTCCTACTTGCTTTAATTTGTATATTTTCTTTCCTCTTTTGATGAATTTGGCTAATGGTTTATCAATTTTATTTATTATTTCAAAGAGCTAATTTCTAATTCATTTACTCTTGTATTGTTTTCTTAGTGTCTATTGCATTAATTTCTGCTCTTATCTTTTAATTTTCTCCCTAGTATAAGCTTTAGTTTTGATTTGTTGTTCTTTTACCAGAAGTTTGAGGTTCAACATTACATTGTTTATTTAAGCTCATTCCATTTTCCTCATCTGTGAGTTCATCACTATAAATTTTTTTTGTAAGACTTCTTTCATTTCATTCCATAAGTTTCAGTATGTTCTATTGGGATTATCATTTAATTGTATATACTGTTTAATTTTATCTTTAATTTCCTCTGTACCCCATTGGTTTTTCAGAAGGGTATTGTTTCATTTCTATGTGTTAATGTACCTTTTGTGGTTTCCTTTGTTGTTGATTTCCAGTTTCAGTGTGCTACAGTCAGACAGTATGCATGGTATGATTTCAATTCCCCTACATTTAGTTATACATGTTTTGTCAGCCCATATATGGTGTATTTTTGGAAAATATCCTATGTGCAACTAAGATGATTGTATATTCTGATATTTTGAGGTAGAATATTCTGTAGACATCTACTAAGTTCATTTGTTCTTAGGCTTGGTTTAATTTTAATATTTCTTTGTTGATTTTGTCTAGCTGATCTATTGACATGTGAGAGTAGGATACTGTCCTCTGATACAAATGTGTTAGTGCTTATTTGGTTTTTCATGTCTGTTAATGTTCTCTTTTTTTAGGTAGTTGGGTGAACCTATGTTTGGTGCATACATATTTATGATTATTATCTCTTCTTCTTGGAGTTTTTCCTTAACAAGTATGTGGTGACATTCTTTTTCTGTTTGGTTCAGTTTTGGCTTAAAGTTTGTGTTGTCTGAAAATAGACTATCTACCGCAGATTTTTCTGAGTTCATATGGCATGAAGAATTGTTTTCTTTCCTTTGATTTCCGTTCTTTCAATTACTTTTTTGATTAAATGTGATTCTTGAATGTAGCATATTGCTGAGTCTCATCTCTTGATCTTATCTGCGAGTCTGTTTCTTTTAATTTGTGAAATGAGGATATTTACAATGGTGGTTATAACTGATATGTATAGTTGTTATGCATACATGGCTAATGTGATAGTTGATATGTATTGTTGTTGCTTGTTCCTATCTTTCTCCTTTGTTTAATTGTTTGCTCTGTCTGGTGGCTTCTTTCTATTCATGTTCATGTGTTTGTGGTCTTCATTATCCCTTTCTCATATGTCCTTTAGAGCATTCTGTAAAGTTGATTTGATGGTCATAATTTTTTTCAGTTGTTCTTTGTCATGGAAGTATCTTTTTACTCCACCAGTTTTAAAAAGATAGTTTGTGAGGTACATCAATCTGGGTTGAAGAATGTTTTATTTAAAGGCTTAAAATACCTCACTCCAAGCTCTCATTGATTTGGGGATTTGTGTTGAGAAGTCTACTATGATTCTGATGGGCTTTCCTTACATGACACGCTTTTTTTCTCTACCTGCTTTTAATATATTGTTCTTATGCTGAATTTCTGGAACCTTGCTTATTATATGCCTTAGTGTAGACTTGTTTTGATCATGGTTATTTGGAATTCTCTATGATTATTATTTGTATGCCAAATTCTTTATCCACATTTGAGAAGTTTTCTGCCATCATTTCTTGAAGAGGTTTGCAATGCCTTTTGCATTGTCTCCAAATTTCTCAATGATTCCAACCAGTCTTATGTTCTTCTTATTTGCTTCATCCTGTAGCTGTTGTATTGATTATTCGTGGTCTCTTGTGATGTTTCAGATTTTTTTTCCTCATCACTTGTTGCACTTCTGTCTTACAGATCTGATATTTTATCCTCATTCAATCTGTTGCATGTTTTGATGGAGGTTCTAATCTCCTGCTCTTCTGTTTGAATCTGTTTCATTGATTCCATTTCTTGTCTATGATTGGCATTCATGATTTCCATAATTTTTTTGAGCTTCTCTATTTGTTTTTCTGTGTCTGCATTAATATCTTTTATCTCCATAGTCATTTCATTTGTACCTTAGAGATTATTTTTTTCTCTGTGACCTCTTCCATTTGTTTTTTCACTTCTGCCATCTTTTCAATGTTTCATTTGTTGACTTCTGATTTTCTCTCTCTCTCTCTCTCTCTCTCTCTCTCTCTCTCTCTCTCTGAATGTTCTGGACTTGTCTTGGGTGGGTTGTGCTTTTGGGATTGCATTTTACTTCTTTGTCTTGTCATCTTCTATGTTCTATTTTGTTTTGTTTTCTGTGTTGATACTTGCAGATTTCTATGTTAGATAGCCTTATTACTGATGTCAAGGTTTTTCTACAAGGTGTCTTTTCCCCCAGATGACTTCTAGATGTTGGTGGTTCTTGGTCTTTATGTCTATCCCAAGAACATACCTTCCCAATATATTAAGACTGAGTAATGTCTATGTATTTGACTTGGGGCCCATTCCTTTAGTACTGGATATGGTGATTGTTATAACCCCTGACAATTTCAGTGTTGTCATACAGGAGAGAAAAATTGGTTATAGAATGTATAGCATCCTGGTTAATAACAATATACTCAAGTATAGCCTGACCCTTGACAAACTGCGATAACTAGTAGCCCTGTATCTATATGTGAGGTAGGAATGTCTACAGAAATATAATATAATCCAAGTTATATCAGGAATTTGTGTGTCATGGTTTATATCAGTGGCCCCCAAGCCTCAAGCAATTATGTGTTTGTGATTGGTTCACTGTCTAGCACTTATTGGTGGTGTGAGTTCTACACACACCTAGGGGTGGAGTCAGGATACGACGTAAGGGAGGGATGAAGGTGTCTCACTCTCTCTCTCTTGCTGGTTCACACCTTGCTGTTTACAGCCACCATGAATGGCTGCCCCGCCATGCCATGCTGCCTTGGAGCCAACTGAGTATGGACTGAACCTCCAAGAACTATAAGAAATAAACCTTTCCTTCCTTAATTTTGAGTATCAGGTATATTGTCTCAGCAACATATAAGAAGTAACTAAGACAGTGTGCAAAGATTTTCCACTTAGTAGACTGATTTTACTCTGTTGTTAGTGGAGGAGTTCAGAAAGACAGGTAGTAAGGTGAATAGATGAATGAGGTTAAATAGAGCAGGAGCAAGATTGAAGAGCATCGATGATCATCCAGGTTTTCGGCAATTATAGGAACATGAAGGAAGGATTGGAAGACAAGTCCTAGGAGTTTTGAAGTGAATCAAAAAGAGAACAGACAATGTTTACTCTCATAAAAGTTTATAAAGTAAGGCAAGATAGCTGACAAAAGAGAGGAAGAGGGCAAGGAGAATAAAACAAAAAGAAAGGTTAGAGATCAGCTGTTGGTTTATATTGCTAAAGTTGCATAGGCTATTTCCACACTTCTAGTTCCACCTGTCCATTTTGTGTGCCTTAGCCAGGGCCCTACTCTTTCACTGGCATTCCTGCAAGACTCTGGATCCTGAGTCCCACCAGTGGAGGGGGGGAGGGGTGAGTCTCCAACTTCTCTCAAGAGTTGCGCTGTCCTGGGTCCATGGGGGAAGGCAGGAGCACTAACTCCCTCTCCTCTCATGAGTCACGTGTCCCTAGGCAATGGAGGAAGGTGGGAGCATGAAGTCTAACTCCTCTCATCAGCTGCACTGTCCCAGGGAAATGGTTTTAAAAATCTTTTGCTTAAAGTGAGTCCACAGATCTGAAAACTTATTCTACAGAAATGATGAGGTTGGTTCTTTATTTCAGCCTCAAGGATCTCACAGATCCAGCCAAGTGACAATGTAGTTCAGCATATCTTAATAATGGTCATGTTGTCCACAGTTTCAAATATGAGAAATATGGATCAATGAATAGTGAACACTAGTAGTAGAAGAGCGTGGAGTGTTTTTGTTCCCTTGTAAATTTTATTCCACATTAGCATACTTCCCTTAAGGTATTGAGATGTGTAGAAAAGGTACTTCAAGTTTAACCAATGAAGACAAACAAAACCTCCATATACACTCAATTGTCATTCTAATTAGACAGCAAAATTCATGACATAAAAAGAATGGGTTTTCCAGACTTAATTTAAAGTAAACACATTAATACATTTGTCAGTAACTGAGTTTGAAAAGAGAACTTGAACAGACTAGAAAAGACTTGGTAAGCAGATTCCTTGCATAAGTCTATGATGTAGTAACTTTCACATATATGGAATTTGTTCCCTAAATCCCTGGCAACATCTAAGAAGCACTTTAAAATTTAGAATATGTAGCTCCATCCTGATCTCTGAATCTTTGGAAATAAGCTTTGGATCTGAATTTTCAACAACTTCCCAGACTCACCTGTACTTGTTTTACAGCCAGAGCAGTTACTCAAAACTGTACCCTGGAATCAACAACAAGAACATCGCACTCTATTCTTAGGCATCTCCTTCAACCTATTGAATCAAAGCCTGCACCTTCGTAATACCTTCAGGCAATCTGAATGTAAGCAAAATTCAAGAGGTTCTATCATAGAAAACATATGCCTGGGCACAAGAAACCATAAAAGAGTGATTAATACCCTGATTAGCTTGTCTTTGTGCTCTCCCTTAATTATTCTCTTCCGTTACTTCAGAGACCTAGACGGGAAATGGACCATTAATTTAAGCAAGAGAGAACTACATAAGAGCAGAATTTAGAATAGGAAAAGGCCCTGGAAAGCATCATTTACTAAACTTCTTATTTTACATTTACAGAGAATCAGGTCAGAGAGCTCACTTGTGCTCATGGAGCCAGTAGTGGCTAAGCCAATGAAACACTTCTGGTCTCCTGGCTTTGATATTCTGGATATTTTAATTTATATAGCTTATTTTGTTTCTCTAATTGTTTTTGTTTTTGTAATTGTTTAATGTTTCATTAGTACATGTTCATAGTACATAATGATTACAGTCAATATATGAAATTGGTACATATCCACGGCAAACGTCGTCTTTATTCTTGTTCCTTCCATCCCATTTACTTTGCCAACATCAAATTCACTTATTTATCCTATACTTCATTATAAATTTAATCATCACTTATATAAATTAACAATCAAACTAATACTTAAGAAAACATATAAAACAATTATACTGATCAAGTGTACACTTTTAGATACATTATTCTGGATAACGATAACATTTTCTCTCTGTCTCTTTCCTTGCTATCTTTCCTTTATTTCACACTTTATGTATATATTGTTTTTCTGTAAGAGAAACCACGTGATATTTAAATTCACGCATCTGTTAATTTTACTTAACATCATGGTCTCAAGGTGCATCTGTTGTTTTTACAAATGACTGAAGGGCATTCTTCTCTGCAGCAGAGTAGTACTCCATTTTCAATAAATAGCATTTTTTATTTACCTAGTCATCAGTTAATGGACATATAGACTGCTTCCAAGGTTTACCTATTATAAATTGTGCTAATTTAAACATAAGTACACATGTGCTCTGTAGTATGATGTTTTCAACTCTTTGGGAAGGATAACTAGAAGCAGAATAGCTGAGTCAAATGGAATTTATATTTTTACTTTTTTGAGAATTCTCTGTAGTGATTTCCATAGTGTTTGTGTTAATTTACACTCTCATCAAAAATAATGATGAGTTCTTTTCACCTAAAACCTCTCCAGCATTCATTTTTTTTTTAATACAACCATCATTTTTGGAGAAAGAGGGAATCTCAATAATGCTGCAAGTTGCAGTGCTTGAGTGACCAGCATTGAACATGTTTTTAGTTTTGACCATTTTTTTCTTCATCTAAGAAGTTCCTACTCATTTCAGATGCCCATTTTTGATTGGGTCTTTAAAACTGTGGGTCTAATTATTTGATTTCTTTAGATATTCTAGGTAATAGGCCTTTGAGGATTATCTAGCAAAAAATATTTCCAATTCTTTAAATTTTCTACTTTCTCTTTTGGCAATTGCCTTTGCTGTGCCAAAACTTTTGAATCTGTTGTAGTCTCATTTCTTAATTCTTGATATTATTTCTGATGCTCCATGGTTTGTTCAAAAGTCTTTGCTTAAACTTATGTCTTTAACTGTTGTGTCTATTTTTGCAGCAGATTAAGTATTTCTGTTCAAATGTATAGATCTTTGATTCACTTTGATTTTAGTTTAGTACATAGTATGAGAAATGAGTCTATGTTTAATCCTCAGCATGTAGATACCCATTTTTCCCATTATTACATGTTAAGGAGATTATATTTCCTTTAGAAAAAGAATTTGGCCATTTTGTCAACGTCAACTTATCTCACTGTGCCTTGAGTTGTTTCAATATTTTCTTTTCTGTTCCATTGACCCACAAGTCTATTTTTCCCAACACCATGCAATTTTTACCACTGTAGCTTTGTTGTATAATTTCAATTCCAGGACCTGTCTTGCTCTTCTTGTCCACAATTGCTTTTGCTGTTCTAAATCTTGTTTCATATAAATTTTACAATTGTTTCTACCAGTTCTGTGAGGGTTGTTATTGGTATTTTCATTCGTTTTGGAAGCATGGCCATACTATGCAAAATTCATTCTTCCTATCTAGGAACAAGGTTGATTTTTTTGTATTTTGATATTCTATAAACTTCACTCTTAGATCTTTCTTGACTGAGTCTCATAGGTTCAGTTGTGCCATATTGACACTTTTGCATGATTTTAGGAACTGTTTAATTTCTTTTTTCATTTCACTTCTTTCATTTCATTTCACTTAATTAATCAAGAGGATATTATTTAATTTCCACATGTTTTCACAGTTTCTATATTCTATTTTGCAAACAACTTCTAGTTTTATTTTACTATGATCCAATAACATCCATGGGATAATTTCAGTTCTTTTGCATTTTCTTCAGCATTCTTTTTGGGTTAGTATGTAATCTATTTTGGAAAAAATCTCACACGCTACTGAGAAGAATGTTTATTCTATTGTTATTAAATAGGATACTCTGTAAATATCTATTAAATATATTTGTTCAAAGACTTGGATCAACTCTAGTTATTTCTTTGTTGATTTTTATATCTAGTTGATCTGTCCACTTATGACAGTTAGTTATTGAGATTCCCATTATAACTGTATTGGTGCTTATATGATTTTGCATGTCCATTAGTGTTTGTTTTATGAAATTATGTGTGCTAGAATTTGCTACATATGTGTTTATAGTTGGACACTCTTCTTGTTGAATTGGTCTCTTAACCAATATATAGTAACTCTCTTTTTGTTGATCAGTCTTGGGTTGAAATTACTTTGTCTGAAATTAGGAGAGAAATTCCTGCTTTGAGGGGTGGGGCATTCCTGTTTGATGGAATACTGTTTCCCATCATTGGATTTGTCTAATTTGTGAGGCTGTATTTTAAATTAAACTTAAATTTATATAGCACATTGTTACATTTTGTTTATTGATCCATTTTGTCAGTCTGTGTCTTTTGATTGAGGAATTGAGACCATTCATGTTGAGAGTTGTTACTGAAAGTTACTGATTTATTCTTATCATTGCATTATTTTTCTGTTGTTGGTTTCCTCTTTTTTGCTTTTGCTTAGCTTCTTACCTTGCTAGGTGTATTCATACTTTTTGACTTTCTGGTATTGTTGGATTCATTGTCTCTTTCTCTAATAATGCATGAGAATATTTTGTAATACTGTTTTAGTGGTCATAAATTTCTAAAGGTTCTCTTTGCAATGTAAGTATTTATTATTATTTCTCCATCAATTTTAAAGGAAAATTTTTTTACTTATCCATCAATTTTATTTCTCCATAAGTTTTAAAGGACAGTTTTTGAGACACATAACACAAGATTGAAAGTTATTATCTTTTACACTTGAATTTTTACTCCAAGTCTTCCTTGCCTTAAAGGTTTATATGGAGAAGGGTACTATAATTCTAATGGGTTTTATTTTTCATGTAATTCATTGTATTTCTCTAACATTTTAAAATTTTGTCCCTGTGATGGATTTTTAGTACTTTGAAGATTATGTAACTTGGAGTGATTCTCTTTTGGGAAGGGTAATTTGTTATTGTATATGCCTCACTTAGCTGTACATTTTTCATCTCTATTTGGAAAGCTTTCTGCCACTATTTCTATCAATAATTTTTAAATGCTATTTATATTGTGTTCTGATTTTTTATTTATACTCATTATTCTTAAATTTGTTTTCTTTGAATTATCTAACAGTTATTGTATCCATTTTTCTTGTTTTCTTGATGTTTTTAAGGTGACTTTGAGTAGTTTTTCTTGAAGGAATCATTGTCTTAAATTCTGTTCTCATATTGGTCAGTTCTGCTTCCCATATTTTCAGTATGATTTTTTAAAATCAGATTGTAATGTGTATTTTAAATATACATAATCATCACATTCATCATAGACAATTTGTTACTGCACATGATATACACATAACCTCTTTCCTCATTTCCCTACCTTCCCTTCAACTTCTTCCCTATCCATTTACAAACAGTTTGTTTCCTTATTTTCCTTCTTTTCTCATATTTTACTTTTTCCTTCTTTTCTTTCCAGTTCCCCTCTACAATTTTTAATCTCCTAGATTTCTGATTCAAACATTTCATGGAGTTTAATTCTTTGGTAAACCAGTCATGCATGTTTCTGAATCTTTTTTTTTCTCACTCATCTAGCTTTTTATTACTGTCTTCTGAAAGCTTATGCACTTTTTTAGTTATTCCATTATATGATTAGTTATATTTTTTGAATCCCATTAAGTATCTCTTTAATCTATTTTTCAGTCTTCTCTTTCTTATTTTCCAATCTTCTCTGCTATGGTTTCCAGTAATTCCAGTGTTTAGTGCATGCTATTCTGCTCCTCAGCTCCTCCTGGGCTGCCTTGCAGGGATTTGGAGTTTTAGAAGGCATTTTCTTCCCACATTTCTATTGTTCATATTTGTTTTATTTTGTGCTGAGGTTTGTATTTGAAACATGTAGTCTAAAGACTTTGTCACTAATTTGGTTGTGGGTAACTATAATCCTTTGCCACAGCCAATTCTGGGACTTTCATATTCACCATTTTTCATGCTTCACCTGGCCCCTGACTGTGGAGATTGGATTTGAGTCATTTAGTTTAAATCCTTTAGGGTTTTTCTTGCTGCCCTACCACTGCTCCTTGACTGCTGATGTCTTCCATGACTGTTGGTCACCAAGTTGCTGTGGGGGAATAAAATCAGGAGCCATGAAATGCCCTGAGTCCTGGGTTCAGCTACCCTCTTCCTGAAGTGGCATTTGATCAGAAGTTGACATTACATGGACTGGAGTCATTCACCAGCTGTTGCAGCAGACAGTACTTAGCGGTCTATTCCATTGCTATGCTTCCCTATAAAGGGCTCTAGGTTCCCCTGCTAATACCAAGTCTGCAGATTCAGTCTTCGTTCTATTGAGCCACAAGCCAGGAGACAAGGAGAGCATGCAAACTGCCTCTTCCCTTTTTCTACATTGTTTCCTGTGCCTTCCATTTCACTGTAGACTTTAATTTTCTTGTTAGATACTTCCTGGGTCCAAGGGATCCACTTTCCCTTCTGCTATTCCCTAACTTGTTATTTCACAATGTGTGGATTCTGAATTTTGGAGAGACAAATGTGTTGTTGCTTACTACTGCATCATTTTCCTGAGGTCCCTAAACACTGCTTCTTACCAGAAGAATTTAATTAACATTGGGATTATTATTACAAATTTATCCTATAACTTACACAGTTTCAAAAAATAGCCAAGTATCTAGTGTATAAGAAATCCATTGTACTGCTCACATATGGTAATACCATTTTTTTGTAAAAAGGTACTGATTACAAACATAAACAAGATTCCTGGATATTCTAGATTATGTTTAATCTAATTCATTTTTCAAGATAATTATTGAAAATCAATCACTGTCAGTTTAAAACAATAATAAGAGAAGAATGAGAAAATGTTGGTGACATTGAAGGGTTCGATTTCTTCCAAGATGAAAAAATTAAATCAATCCTGCAACTGGGAATTGCATTCCAACTATTTCTAAATAGAATTCAACTGCATCATTTTACATTCCAAGCCCTTTGGTCTCAATAGTCAATTTTTTGTGTGTGAAAAATATATGCACAGTGGATTTAAGACAGTATCTAAAAACTAATTATAGCCCCTTTCAGCTTTCCTGAAGGAGGCTTTCTTAACATGAGAAAATGCCTTCCTTTATATCTTTCTTTGCTTTTTGTCTAGTCAAATAGACTGACAAGCCACCGAGTCTTCAATGATTCTCTTTTGAGTTTGTGAAAGGGACAAATAAGAAAAGAATGTGCCAGTAAAGCAATAATATGCTGAATTTACATATTAATGACGATCCACTCATATACAGGATTTGTTTCTCAAATAAACAACTTATTCTGCTTCTCCATCCCAATATGTGTGAAATCACTTAGCATACTGCCTAGCACAGGGATTCTAAATAAATGTTGTTTTTGTGGACTTAAACTGTAACATAAGCACCCCACAATACATTAAAGTCAGATGTTTAAAATCCAGTTCACTTCTACAGAAAAAAAAAAAGCATTACATGATTCAAAAAGTAACTGTTTTTTCAGCAGAAATCTTGTAATAATGTCAGTCCGGACACAAACAACATTGACAAAGAAACTAAATTGATTTTATTTGAATTGCATGATGAGGAGAAAAAAAGTATAACCTGTGCTGACTCATGGTCCACCTGACGCTTTCTAGCCAAATGCTTCATTATATAAGAATTTCTTCTTTAGTGTGGCTGCTCACTGCTGAAACTGCTGTATTACAGTGTTCACAGTGACCTCAATGTCACAAGGGACCTGGCAACACATTGAGTTACCAAAAATTGTCAAGAAAAACTAAACTGGAGTTTAGAACAATTGATTTTAAAAGAGCCTTAAATATCCTAATCTAAGAATGAGTTTCTTCTGTAAATTGGTGGCATAAATATCCAATAAATATTTGGAAGCTTCTTGGAAGGGATTGATGTGAAAATCTCATAGCAAGTAACTGAGAGATGTTAGACACTACTAATTCTTTCATTATTGATGTATCAGTTTGGTGACTTCTTGCATGAGTTTTGAAAAATGATGAAAATCTAGTATCGGTAACCTTCAAGCAATCCAAACTAATTTACATACTCCAAAATATAGCACCCCTACAATGAGCAGAACTAGAGCAAAACATGGTGGTAATGGGGACAGATTATTTTTTAATGTTCCTAGCTTCCTATATGCAAATATGCTTGTAACTGAAGCTAAGGAATGCAGTAAGATATCTGAATTTAGAGACTTAACTGAAAAGATATAAAGATTACCAAAGTTTATATCTTGAACAACATTTTTTAGTAAAGTAATTCCCAATTGTTTATCAAAGTACAATATCGGGTTATGGAAGTAAGTGATACTTGTAATGTTTCAATGACCACTAATAGTTTCAAACAAAAACTGAGTAAATAAATGAAAATAAATACTCCAAGACTGAATCCAACTACTTGCTTGTTTCATACATTTACATTTCTCTTAGTTGTTCCAGAAAGATACAGTATTTAACTTATTTTTAATATAAACATAAAAATAATGATGAATTTGAAATAATGAATTATTAGAGACTCTAGTGTTTTCACAGACTGAAAGCACTATAAATGTAATCCAGTAAAACATTTTACATTTGCTAGATGTATTCTCTGATGTTGGTAATGTTTCAACTCAGTGCACTTGAATTTTTAGCATGCTTCAAAAAAAAAATCTTTAGATCTTTTCAGTATGTAGAGTAAACACAAGGTTTTTAAAGAATTGAGACATGATTGAGCCACTATGTGAATGTAGTGTGGAGGACTCATACTCTACTTTGGGTATGTAGGAACAAAAAATGGTTTTCAAAAGGACATGTTATTTTATTTTTGTTGGATATTTTTGCTGTCTGATTTTTCTAAACTTCTTTTACATGGGTCAGAATTAATCTTAGAGATTGATACCTAACACACTTAGCATCTGCGTCTCTAAGATTTTTATTGGAACAAACTAGCAAGGGATGAAGTGAGAACTGCTGTCATACAACTGTAAATTACCATGTTTCCTAAACAAAAAATATGGAAGTTTCTCAAAAAGAATATTTCATTGATATTTCTGCACAAATTTATACTTCAAGTACATTATGGTGGGGGGATTTTAGTAGAAAAATAACATATAGGATAGCAAATTGATTTGATTCTTCATAATTTTGGAGCCCTAAAAGCGGAATATTTCTACTTTTTTTTGCTACTAAATGGGAATGTTTTCCAGTTCTTGCTATCTCTGAAAAAAGAGTAATTTTGAAGTTAGAGATAAAGCAAACTCTTTAAAATATGTGCACCTCCCTGGGTAAGCAGTCACAGGACAGTAGCATATAGATTTACAATTTCTCCAGTTCTTTTGATGTGCTGTGATCACCTCACACTAAACCTATGATGTGCCTCTACAGCCAACTAAGATGTGACAGTATATTACAGTGTATTATACGTCTTGGGTACTCGCTCTGCACACCTGCATTCCATTTTCACAAAGACACGTGAGGAATTAATTCCTGGTCTAGGAGTATTGTTCAGTTGTATAGTGCTTGTGCAGCATGCTCTGAACCTTCTAGTTCATTCCAGTACCCCAAAACAGGGGAGGGAGTATTCTTTTGCACTTTCCAAGCACAAGCCGTTCTGTTTTACATTTATTTTGTTTCTGATATATATAATTTTAAAAATTTATTTCTGGAATTTTCCATTTTTAAAAATTTTATTAGTATATCTTTGCAGTACATATTTACATTTTGTTTTGGAGGCTATATATATGTACTTAGCATCTCTGAATGATTTTCGTTTCTCTTCTCCTCCTCTCCATGTCCCTTCCCTCTGTCTCTGAATTCACTTATTTGCAAAAGATCTATCTCCTTTTATCATGTTATGTTTTATTTTGATTTTTAATTATTTATATTTTGGGTTTTTCATATAAAGGAAGTTATGAGAAACTTAAGCATGTATATCTCATTTATTTCGCATAACATTATGATCTCAAAGTTCTTCCATTTTCTAACAGATGACTCAAATTTATCCTTCTTTATGACAGAGTAATACTGCACTATGCATACAAACCACATTTTCTTTATCTATTCTTCTATTGGTGAGCATATATGCTGTTTGCCTTGCATATTACCATCCATTTTACTTTTCAATCTCTATTCTATTCTTTTCATATTTATTGTTAAATATATATTACTAAAAATTTTAGTGAGAAAAATTCTTATTTTAAAAATAAACTGATGAATAGTAAAGATCAAGTTTAGGTTTTATAAGGGTAAAACTTTATGGAAGGTATTACAAATAATATATTTTAAATGAAAGACAAAGAATATATGGATTATTCTGGCAAAGAAAAAAAAAGAAAGATTCCAAAGATATATAAATGTAATTGGAGAAATATTGTAAAACCAAAGATTTTAACTTGTGGATCTAAAAGGAAAAGATAAAGCCAATCATACTTATGCCTGAAAACAAGTTTTTAGATTCTTCAATAATAACATTCAGGTTCAGAGGATAGCAGAGTATGTAAAGAATTCAGAGAGAAAAGGAAAGTAGAAAAAGAAATTGTGGTAGAAGGCTTTCCTTTCTAGGAGAAAATGACAAAAATATTCTCTAGAAAATCTTAACATGGAAATGGAGCAAAGATGAAAATATGTTTGATAATAAACTATATTAGACTAAGCAATTATTCAAATTGAAGAATCCAAAATTACATGTATTATGGTGAATGGATTTTTAATACATGTATCTATGAACTTAATAATAAAAACAGGAATTAACATTTCATAACTGAAAACAAGTGGCACATATCTTCAAAATATAATTGAGCAAAAATATAAAGAGAAAAGTAAAAATATATAAGTGAGATATTCAGTAACTCTTAGTAAGCATTCATTATTGCCTAGAATTGCAATGTAATAGCAAAATAAATACACATAATGAGCAATAATCTTAATGGCTAACATAATATTTTCCTATAAATTTTTTTATATTTTAAAAGATTATGTTATTTGTATTTAAAATATTCATGCAATCTTCCTGTTTGACCTTATTTCCCTTTTATTTAACAGTTTATATTAAAGTAATGAGCATTATTACCACTTCAAGTTCAAAAATCATTTCAGCCTTTATAACTTTTGAAAAAAATATCTTTAAGGTCACTCAATTAAACAAGGCATTATTATTTTTTTTTATTTATTTAATTTTTTTGGTACCAGGGATCAAACTCATGAGCTCACATTTGCCAGGCAGTTGCTTATGCCGCTGAGCCATTTCCCCAGCACCACAAGTCATTATTATTATCAATATTATTATTATTAACATCATTTGATTTCTTCACACATTTTTAAACTTTTATTTTTAGTAATTCCGAACAATTTTTTGAACAAAAGAGAAATTACATAATTCTTTCAAATAAGAATCCTGTGAATCATTGCCTAGCTAAAAGACATCTAAAAATATTAATTCACAAAACTATGTGATGAAAGAAATAATTGTATCTATCTTACTGTTAACACAGATATTATTAAAACTGATAGGAGTCCCTAGCACAATGTAAGCATACAGTATATATACCATCTACTCCTTCCACCATAAGGACATTTAGACCAGTAAGGCTGTGATTTTTACTTAAATGAGAGTGTGTTGTTATACTTTGCAAGTACTTTTATCATAGTTTCCCTTAGAGATTGGAAACAATAATAACTACTGAAGCATTATTATGAGAGTTAAAAGACATTGTTTCTTAAATACAGATGCTGAACAGCTGTCTGAGCTAACTCTAATTGATTCACATTTGTAGGCTACCACGTCATACCCAGGATTAATTAAATGCCTGTCAAAGGTTATCTTATGTCAGACACTGAAAATGCAGAGACAAACAAGACAGATGTGCTTGGGGACATCCAGTGTTTCTCATGAATAGTTAAAATTTTGAATGCTAAATCTTTTAATATAAAATTTCTAATGTCCTGATTACCATATTCAATATATTTCAATGGTGATTGTGAAGGAATATAAAGGCTTAAAGCATGCTTTTATTAAGCTCATTTGCATTCTTGTATAAATTAATTGACACACTTTTCAGTCATAATTTATTGAAAGCTTCAATAAACTGTTAAGATTTAATACTGATGCAAAAAAGTTTTGACTTAAATCTCCATGTGTTCAATGTTGTTACCTTCAGGTCATGGTGAGAAAAGCAGTGAATGTAAGGTCAAGAAATTCTCATTTATTGCCCAACAACCAATGACTTCTCCATAAAAATCTGTGTGCTCTTACCATGATTTAATCACTTTTTGACAAATTCTGTTAGCATTTTATAAATTAATAAAGTATTTTAATTAAGTCAAAGTACTTCTTTAGTAAAAGGGCATTAGAATATACTGGGTCTGCACATAAAAAAATACCAAATTTATAATGCCAAGCACAAAAAGTCCAATAATGAACACATTCCCTGGAAATTATCTGCCTAATAATGAGTACAAATCATTATCTAACAGAGTCCTTTAACAGCCAGATTTTTTTAAGTAATCATAAAAATAGGCAGTGCTTTAGATAAAAGTAGAATGCTTAAGCTAAATATTTTGGAAACTTGCAGAAGTGTAGTAAGAACATTGTGTTTTAAATATTTGATGATAGCAATGTGACAGTTTTATGTTGTACATGTGGTCCACATAAGCCTGTCACTACATTACTATCCAGTCAGTTACTATCATAATTTTGTTATTTTTTTAATTTCAATACTCTACAAGATCCACTGACTATTAGTGAATATGCTTGTAGTATAAAGCTTATAAACTAATTTTGAAATTGTAAGCCAGTAAACTGAATTAATTTTTAAGAAAAATCACCTCTAAATGTCCATTATAAGCTGTTTCTAGACAATATGTACTTTAAGCCAATGTGTGAAGTAATATTTTGCTCCACAAGTCAAGAAAGTATCATAATTATGTAAACCAATGAAAATTGGAGTACTTTTAAGTAAAGAGAAAATCAGGAATATGTAAAACCAGAGGTAAAATGTCCTGTCAGACCAAGTAAGTAAAACCATGAGGACCATAGCAGCAATAAGATTACTAAATGGGAATCTTTATCTAGTCTCCCCAACTGATTAAAAGAAGATGATATAGAAAATCCAGATGAAATCAGACACTACAAATTGACTGAAAAACTTCCATAAAAGATGTGTTTTCACTAATATAAACAGTTCAATAAACATAAAATGTTCAGACTAGGAAAGCCTTGGAAGTCTCAAATGCTTCTGATAAAAGAACAGAACAATATATTCTGAACATCAAATTCATAATGCCTAACAAAATAATTAAAGAAACATAGTAACATCTGCTGATTCTCACATATACAAAGTTCCCTTTGGAAATTTCCTTTAAAAAATATTTTGAGTGCTTTGGCTGATTTTTTTTAAATAGAATTAACCCAGCTACACAAAAAAAGCAATTGACTAAACTTATGGTGCTAAAATTATGAAATTATAACTCTGAAAAAATTCTGAATATGAATATGAAAAACTGCTAAATATGAATATGTTGTATATGATGAAAAAACATTTATAACTATATATACACATATATAAATCAAACATGACATATACAATTTAAATTCTTATAATATACACAAATAAACTAATATATAAATGCTGACTGTTTCCCCAAAATCCTTATGTTGGAAGTAAACTCCCCAAATGACATTATGAAGAGATGAATTCTTTGGGAAGTGATTGAGTCATGAGACATGATAAAAGACTTAAATATCTGCCTTTCATTGGAGTATAAAAAACTGCTAATGAAGATGAGGCCCAATGGATAGTAAGATGAGTATCAGTCATATTTTTCCCAAACTGATACAACATATCTCATTACAAATAACTGAAGGTTTCCAGAACTGCAAAACATTATCAATAAAAAAGACTATATTTGAACATGGCATGGCAAATCTGCTCTTAACCAAAAATAAAGAAAAAAATTGTAAGTTCAATCAAAGATAGGCAAAAGAAGAACTGGTTGCAAAGATCCAACAAAAGTGACTCTTGCCTGTAAAATGAACAAAGAAATAATTGAAACCAGTGATGATATAAGGACACCTTTAAATGTCCAAAAATAGCTTGCAACTCTGAATCTACATTCACTAAAAAATTCTTTAAAATCTGAACACATAAAGACTATTCTATCTAAAAAATAAAAACTGACAAAATATTTTGCCAGAAAACTAAGATTAAAAAATTAAACTTCAGAAGAGTTCACATAGAACAGTTACAAATGAAAGCATTGTAAGTCATAAAAAGATAAATTTTCTACACATGTAAATACTGCAAATATTGACTATTCAAAACAATATCAATGCCTTCTGCAATATGTGTGTGTATTCATTATAAAATACATTGTAAAATAGAAGAGGTCAATGAAGATAAGTCAGTATAGTTATTGACTTTATCAGAGGAATGATAAAATAAAATGGACTGATGTGTGAATGTTGCAATATTTGTATATAGGAATTCACTTTTAAGATATCATACACAATGATATTGACACCATGTGTGTATCAACCTAGATCCTTATGGACTCTCCTCTCTCTCTCTCTCTCTCTCTCTCTCTCTCTCTCTCTCTCTCTCTCTCTCTGCTTTCACCTGGAAGACAGGTTTCATGTTGTGAGGAAGCTACAACACAAGTCACACACACAAAAAAAATCCTACACATGTGCCAATTACCACCAAATGTATCAATTAATGGAAATTCAGCTGAATGTCGTAGTTATTAACCTTCATGATGGCCCAGATACTGCTGAGTGATGTGAAGACAAGTTACTCCACAAGATGTTGATAATATTGTTGATTTCTGTAGAAAACAATATTATTTTATTTTCCAGAACTAAGAATATGTTGTAGTCCATGTACCAAGTGACAGAAGGAATATGAAAGAACTGACATTCTCATGCACTTATAGTAAGACCACAGATAGGCATGTGTGCAATGAAAACTCTGTAGTATATGTGAGTGTGCTCCCACAATGAAGATACTCCTAAGAATTTCAGAGCTGATGGATTACAAGTGTGATTAAATAAAAAAAAAAAGGAGAAACAGGTTCATTCCTACCAAGATGTGGGTGCTGTTTACTGATACAGGCAATAATGAAGAAACATAGAAACCCAAGCTTTGCAAATAATTAAAAGTCTGCACTCCCACTGGTGCACCAGTAGGCCAGAAGTCTGTTGTATAAGTATAGGCACATGGGAACATGCTGTAATAGTGAAGAAAAGTGTCAACATACAACCTCTAAAAAGAAAATAACTTTGTAATATAAAAACTATATGCAAATATAAAAAAATTAACATAAGTACAATTGCAACCACAAATCAATATTCTCTAAAATTATGTTGACTTGAAATCTCTATTGAAGTTTCCAGAAATACAAATATTAACAAGCATTTGGAATAAAGCAGTGACAGTGTACCTTGAAAGCATGATAATTTTAATTTCATGCAGGTTGATGAGTCCAGTGTTTGACCTAGAGATTATAAACAGAACTAACACAAAAATGTAAATACAAACACCACAGTTCAAAAGGGACCACGAAATACTGAGTAGCTTCCTTGTCTAACTTCTTGAGAGTAAATAATTTCAGGTAACACCTCCCGTCAAATCATGCTTCTCAAAGACAGCTCTAGTTTAATATTTGAACATCAGCGTTTTTGCACTCATTTGTATTATACAAAAGGACTTCTCTTTGTTCGTAAAAGACTTTTAGAGAGTATCTGACTGATCGTGAATATTTTTCAACATTTTATTTGATATTTTTGGACACCATTACTAAAGTGAGGAGAGTGAACCATTCTCTAGAATCTTTTACTGAAAATCTACTTCTTTACTATGCTGTGTGTTTGAAAGGTAGAAAAATAGAAGTAGATAATAAAACTGAAAGTCCTTACTATTTGACAGGCAATTCAGTTTTGTGGTAAAAGTGAGAATATTTGGAGAACTCAATCCATTATGGCTACATTACTATAAAATGTAGAATAGAAAATGCTAGATAAAAAAGACATACAGGATTCAAATCATTTAGAGCTAAAATATGAATTTAATTCACTTTTATTGTTTTTGAAAACTTTATTTCTTTTAAAATTTGCATATTTGTTTTGACAGTTCCTTATTATCTATTATATGCAAAGTAAACATGGCAAGTTAAAACATTACTAAGGTATTCAATGAAAATTTCCATAAATGGAAAGATTAATTCATTCTGCAATATTAAATTTAGATGTCATAATGATGCACTGTTTTAAAAATCTATATTAACAACAGGAAGAGGATTTTTTCAAGTATTAACTAAGCTTACTCTAAAGTTCATAGGAAGAAACTAAATGGGTAGAAAAATGTGAAAAAAAGACAGAATATGGGGAGAGTATTGTCCCTCTCATAGAAAAACATCGTAAAACTTTTTTAGTCATCACAAATGACTGTTAAAATATACAGATGAATCTCTGATTTTATTACTGTGGCTTTGTACTATAGATTCAAATCAGGAATTGAGATTCTTCCCTTATTGCCTTTGTTGCCCAGAATTTCCTTTGCTATTCTAGGTTTCTTCTGTTTCCAGATGAATTTTAGGAATATTTTTTTCTATATGTGTAAGGTACATTAATGGTATTTTGTTTGGGATCACATTGAATCTGTATAACAGTTTTAAATTTTAAACAGCTCCCAAGATTTGCATTTCTATATAATTTGCTTATCCTTACATGCAAGACAAGCAGTAAAGGAAATAAGTTCCACCCGCCCTGTAGAGATTTTTTCTTTCACAGTACTTTTCATCCTGCCTCTTGTTTATTTTGTTGTTGTTGCTGCTGCTGCTGCTGTTTTTAATCAGTATCAGTTTTACTGCAGGAATCCACCTATTATTATAATGAAAATAAGAGTCCATGTAGTCTGAATCCATATTCACACTCACCTAGGTATTTTTCTTGAGTTGATACCTAACAGCATAACAACCAGGCAACACCTCCTCAGCTCACACAGGGACACACCTCTGTCAAGAGTCAGCTGATGGGCCTCTCTGGCCTTTTAAGGAAGAGTCACTTTCTTGTGACTAGATGAGCAGCATACAACGAAACATCAGTCAAAACGTGCAAAATCTCAGAGAAACATCACAAATTTATATATGCAAGCATTTTAAAGTCATAGCTATGTCGTATTTGTTTTTGTTTCATTGGTCTGCTATAGTATATTACTCCAGTTCGAATCTCACAGTTCTGAATGCTTGGTGTCTGAACTCAAGGTGTGGGCAAAGCCAAGTTTTCTCAGACTGCAAGGACAGATCCATCTGTGCCTGTCCCAGGGCTGCTTGCACCTCTTGGTTTATAGCTGCATCTCAGCTACCCCTTCCTCAGTAGTCTCCTGGACTTCTCCCTGCTTTTTCTGTGTGCAGACTTTCCAAATCTTTAAGAATATTATTTATATTGCATTTAAGGTTCACATTAATCCTGTATGTTGCTACTCTAATATGATTATATCTGTAAAAATCTATTCCCAAATAAAATTGCATCCACAGGTATGAAAAATCAGAAATTCTAGGAGACACTATTAAAACAAGTGTACTGTTTAATTATGTAAGACTTAAGATGAATGCTTTTATTTAAAATATTTGAAATATTACACTAAGTGTATCCTACATGCTATCCTGTAGCATCTAGAAAATATTGTGGTTGAATGAAAACAGCAAAATATGCATACAGATAGCCTATGCGATACCTATGTTTACTACTAGATCTCCAGTTATTTGTGTGAGCTTGGGAAAATCACTCAATGTCTCATGGCCTAGTTTTCCTCATTGCTATACAGGAACAGAAAGGATAACTTTTTTCTAAAGTTATTAAGTATATGATCTATTAATTGTAAAACATTCCAGTCAGAAACTGTAATATATTTGACTCTAGATAATTGTTGGCTATTGCTAGTACTGTTACATTTTGTATTCTGAGGGCATATGCACATTTATATTTCTCTTGTTACAAAATTTACTGTCCATATAACTTGCCCTTTTAATAACTATCAAATGTACTATTAAATAACATTAACAGTACTCGTACTGTTATGAATATACTACTATCAAAATAGTAAGATTTACCCTCATGTATTCTTCTAAGAGTTTTATGATTTAGTTTGCAATTTATTAAGCCAATTTTAGTTAATTTTAGAATGCAGAGCAAGGAGGGCAAGCCCTTTCTTTTTATGGAAACTTTGTTATCACTATTACTGTTTATCAATGAGGCTGTTCTGTCCTGGTTCAGTGGATCTGTCACCTCTTTTAAAGGAGTTGCTCATAGATACAAAGCTTTATATCACCTCTCTCACCTCTATTCCGTGGTCTATCATCTTATAGACTGACATGAAGACATATCCCAGTCCTGCAATCCTTTGGTTTTTGTAGTTTTATAGTAGTTTTATAGTAACATGTAAAATTGGAAAGTGAGTTTTCTCATTTTGTCCTTCTTGTTCTATATTGCTTTCCTAATTTGAAGATCATTTTAATTCCATATGAAATTGCAAATGAGTTTTATATTTTTACAAAAATTACTTTTGAGATTTTAACTGGAATTGAATCTACAGGTTGATACTGACATCTTAGCTATATTAAGTCTTTCTCCTTATAAAGATGGAATACTTTCACATTTACCTAAACCTTTAATTTCTTTCATAATTTTTTATAGTTTCCAATATATAAGACTTTTCATCCTTTTGATTAATAACAGCTTTAGAGTACATTTTGCAATCAGATACTATACTATAATGATTCCTGATTTATTCTTTTGCTCAAGATAACTTTGGTAATTTGGTTTTTTTCTTTCTGGTTTCATACAAATTTTAGGATTTTTCCTACTTCTGTGAAGAATGTCATTAACATTTTGAAGGGATTGTTTTTAATAATATGGACTATTTATTAATGATAATGATTCTTCCAGTCACACAGAATATCTTTCCTTTGGGTAGGTAGGTTGTTTGTTTGTTTGTTTGTTTGAGACAAAGTCTCACTGTGTACTTCAGGCTACCTTTACCTCACTATATAGCCCTTGCTGGCCTTGAACTAATAACAATTCTCCTTCCTCAGCCTCCTAAGAGGTAGGATTATAGGCATGACCACTATGCCAGGCAGTTTTCCACTTTTGTGTCCCATTCAACTTCATTCAGAGACATTTTAAAGTTTTATTGTCAAAATCTTCATTTTGTTTTTAAAATTTATCTTTAGCTATTTTTTGAGCTATTATAAACAGAATCATTTTCCATTTGAGTTAGCTGGTTATTAGTGTACTGCACTGCTAGTGAAATTTGTATGTTGATTTTCCTAAAACTGTGGTGAATTCACTTACCAATCCTAGTAGTCCATTTTGAAAGTTTACTGGAAGTTTTGAATGTATACCATCATGTCATCTATATATGGAGGGAGACAGAGAGAGACAGAAAGTGGAGATTGAGAGAGATTGAGAGAGTCAGAGAGTTGAGGATGCTTAAAATCAAACAAATTAAAAAGGATATAAATTAGTGTATAAAATATACAGATATTCCTAAATTACTACAGAGGCATGGGACATACATTTTTCTCTGTAATTTTCCTGCTCTCAGAGAGAATTCTGATCTATGGAGCTCAATAGTTGACCAAATTATCTACCCAGAGAAAAGAATTGAGTAAAATGCTAAATACTGAACAGTCATAGTCTTGAATTGGATGCCAGTCATGATAATTTGAATTGGTTAACATAGGTTAGTTTAGTTTTGCTAATTTAAGTACGAAGTTGTCAAAAGCAAAATACTTTCTCATATTTTCACAATTATGATTTCCTGTAAAGTTAAATTCTTGATTTTTACATGATTTAAAACAATTATTAGCATTTTTCAAATTTTACTATGCCCTGAAGTCTAAAGTAGCAAAATTATAGCAAACAAATATAAAATTATCTAATTATGTTACATGTCCAGAAAAAATGCAAAACCATATTATGATATTTTGATTGTAGCAGTATCAGCAAAGCTGAAAATTATCAATTGGTCTGAATCTTGCGGCAGGCCGCAGAATGGCACATGATTCTGGTGTCCCACCATCTGCCCTAGAGAGAGAGGAAAAAATGACATATAATTTGGCCACTGATGCTCTGCTAGAGGAGTTCTGTCACGTTTCTTCCCAGGTCCCTCTATGTAAGTGGCCTTGTATAAATGATTTTCTTCCCATATAAATAATATCTGGAGAACTTTGCAGAAAAGGTTTTGACTTATTTTGCTAAGGTAATTCTAATTTATACATACATTTAAATACTATTAGATATACAAGTAAACTACTGTCACTAAACAGAAAATTAAAATTTTAAATAAAACCTGCTAAGGATACCCATCAACACCAACCATGTCTGTGCCTGGACAAGTCTAATAATAAAACATGCCTTCTTTTGGGAATGCTTGTCTAACAGATGGCCTTAACCTCTGTCTTCACCATGGTATAACCCCTGTCTTTACCACCTTTGTATTACTGATAAACTTGCAATATAACTTAAAATGCAGCAGCACAATTCTCCCTCTGTATAACCATCTTTCGAATAGCTTATGGCATTGCAAGTAACCTAAAATGTTTAAACTCCCAAAATGGCTCTCCACATGCAGAAGACTGAAACTAGATCCATGCCTATCACCATGCACAAAACTAAAGTCTAAATGGATCAAAGACCTAAATATTAAAACAGAAACACTAAATTTAGTGGAAGATGAGGTAGATAGAGGTCTTGGAGACATAGGGGTAGGCAGAGAACTCATGAACAAAATGCAAACTGCACAGGAACACTGGAGAGAATCAACAACTGGGATCTCATATTATTGAAGTTTCTGCGCTTCAAAAGAAATCACCAAAAGAGTGAAAAGAAAACCCACAGAATGGGAAAGAATTTTAGCCAGCAACTCCCCAGACAATATCAAGAACATTTAAGAATTGAAAAACATCAAGCCCCCCAAATTCAAAGACCCTCTCCAAAACTGGGCATCTGTGATGAACACACAGTTCTCAGATGAAAATATACAAATGGCAAATAAATACATGAAAAAATATTCACCATCACTGGTTATTCCAGAAATGCAAATTTAAAAACATTGAGATTTCATCTCACTCTGGAAAGAATAGCTACCATCAAGAAATCAACTGATAACAAATGTTGGCAAGGCTGCAGGGAAAAAGGAACACTGTGCTCCCCTGTTGGTGGGAGTGTAGACTGGTGTAACCACTATGGAAATCAGCATGGAGAATTCTCAGAAGACTAGTACTGGAAGCTCTATTCAACCCAACTATTCCCCTCATGGGTATTTTCCCAGAAAAACTGAAAAGGTCATATCACAGTGACATATGTGAAACCATGTTCATAGCAGCACAATTTGTAATAGCTAAATCTTGGAAGCAACCAAGATGTCCATCAAAAGAAGAGTGGATGAAAAAGATGTGGTATTTTTACACAAAGGAATATTACAAGCTGTGAAGAAGGATGATCTTGAGGACTTCATAGGGAAATAGAGACAATTTGAGACTATCCTCATTAATGAAATAAATATGAATCATATTTATAAATACTGCATTGTGTTTCTAGTGTAAAAAGTAATAAGAAATGTAGGAGTAATAAAACCCCAAATGTGTAATTGCTACTGTAAAAAAGAGAGGAAAACAAAGTGCTCTAAAGGATATAATTGCCTGTATGGTTAAGTGTGTAAGATGAATGACCATATTACAGTTTTTGTTAGATCATGGAGCAAAACTGTTAACAGTCTCAATGTTTGAATGTTTGCTTTGTATGTTTTAATTTTGTAACTTGAACAACTATTTCCTAGATGACAGTATGTAAGTTATCAAGTAATGATTTGTTAGTATATTTTTGTTCTTTTCTTTTTTTCCTTGGAATTCTGTATTGTTGCTACCTTTTTTTCTATTCAGTTTGCTTTCTTTTCTTTTTAAATAAAATTTAAATAGAATAAAATGTTTAAACTCCCTCAGCAACCCAAGATTTACCCAATCTTCCAATCACACTACCCCAAATCTACTTTTGTTCCTCCTTGCTCTCTGTACAAATAGAAGCCTTGGGCATGGCTGTGATTCTTCTAGAGAGATTCCAGTCATGCCCACCAGTGTAATAAACTGCCTCCTGAACTATCTTGGTGTCATTTCTTCCTGTGTTCAGTCCATTTTCCACAACCTCACCACTATCAATACAACAGAAAACAAACATTTGCAAAACAAAATTATATTCTTAGTTTGTGCACCAGTTATTTCCTCTATGACAGAAATAAAAGTTTTTCTGCTATTGTTCAATTCTGGAACAAAGATGATTAAGTCAGGAAATTTCTTCAAGTCTTTGCCATAGATCTCAGGTGCACTTTAATCTGATAGGTGTCCTGCCGTATAATACTAAATTTTCAAAGAAATTTCAATTTCAAAATTTATGTCATATAATTGAGACTAAGTGTGAGAACAAACAACAAGGATATAGACAAAAATGGCTACTTTTGCACTCAAAGTTCTAGATTTTTCCATATCCCTTATTGGGACTGCACTTAACATTCAGAGAATAAGTTAAATATATGAGATAAAAGTTCAAATATATTTAAAAATTATTCTCTCATTTGTTCGCTATGCTCACCATATAGAAATCTTATGTTTCCCACTAAAAATTCCACTGTAGAATTTTAGTTCTAAAAAGATGAAAATTTTGCATGCTTATATCTACAGCACACATACTAAAGACCAAACTTTAGCATTCATGACATTTCTCATTGGTCAACTGGATAGCTCACCATAAAAGTGACTGGATTTTGACAGTTGACTTTCTAATTGATGTACAGTGGCTAAACATTAAAAAAATTGCTTAATGTTTGCTAATTTTTCAAACATGTACAGCAACAGTTCTGTTAATTCACATCATTATGGATACAGAATAAAGAATAAGTGTAGCATGAGACCTTCTGATTTAAAGAAAAGCCCTATCCATAAATAATCTTATTATAGATTCAGCCAACAATATATAGACAATATTAGGGTTTTTAAAAACTTTTTAAAATTTTATTTAAAGAGAAAAAACAAAACAAAATAGAATAAAGGTTAGCAACAATACAGAATTCCAAGGAAAAAAGGAAAAGAACAACAACAAAAATGCTAAGAAATTATTACTTGACAAATTACATACTGACTTCTTGGAAATAGTTGTTCAAATTATTAAGTTAAAACATGTAAAGTAGACATTCAAACAGTGAGACTGTTAACAGTTCTGCTCCAAGATCTGATAAAAACAGCAATATGGTCATCCATCTTACCCACTCAAATATACACGCAATTATATCAAAAGAGTAAAATTAAACACAACAAAACAGAACAAAGCAAATCACAAGAAAGCAATGTAAGAGACATAAATTTCAAAAATAGACAATCGGAGATATTCACTCTCTACCACATTGACTATTGTTTTCTTCCAAATAGTTGTCCATATTGTCACATACAAGGAATTCACATGAAAAAGCATAGTATAGAATTGATCTGAGCAGGACAAGGAGGGCATTTCAGGTCTTCAAGACCAGACATTAGGGAAGCCAAGAATGGCTGTCATAGTGTCTCTCATTGTCCTCAAAACAGCTGTCCATACCTTCATGTGTGTTGAACTTAATCAAGACAAAGCAAGCTAAAATCACTTGGAACAAAAAGTGATAGTTTTGCTGGATTTCACATCATGACATTATGGAATCAGCACTGGGTACTTTAGTGTCTCTTTTTCTTCAAAGTAGTTGTTCATTTTAGCATGTGTTATATAGTTGGTTCTCGTAAACTGTTCATAAGCTTTACACATGCATGAGTCGCTACATGTGTATCTATCATTTCTGTATTAGAGGGAAAAGCAAAACAAATCAAGATAAAACAAAGCAATTCCTAGAAAAGCTTGAAGCAAAAAAGTCACATAAAGCTGCAATACAAGGTGATCTCCAATGGTTACCATGATGTCTCAGCAGTATATAACAACATTAATAAAAATGAAGCATTGGAGACATTATAAGACTTCAAAAGCAAGTAATAATCAAACCAGAGTGGGTATCTTAGTGAATCTTGTCATCTTCAGTGTAGTTTCCTATACTTTTAGACTTGATGCTATCAATCATCACAGATTTAAATAAAATCAATACAAAGTGGCAATCTAACAAAGCATATTCAAATAAGATCAGTCATAATAAGACAGTATAAGTTATAAAGGGCTTCAGATTAAGTTGATGGGAAAATTAGGGATAATTACCATAATATGTCCTCTTATTTTTGGGATAGCTGACCGTGTCCTCAAGTGTAGCGTAAGTAGACAAACTGGAACAGCACGTACTCCATCCAAGCAGAGTGGTGAGAATAATGTAAATTTTAAATCTTGTTAGCCCATTAACAATATCCTCTGCCTCCCTTTTTTAGCCAATTCCACCCCTTTCACTCCCATAGGGTACACTGCTTGTTTTGGGTCCCACTGCCTCCCTATATAGAGCATATCAATGGACCCTATCTCCTGATCTACTCTGCCTCTGTTTCTCTCTGTTACTATTTCAGGGCCACCTATACTAGAGATTACAACCAATCATCTTTGCCTTATTTCTGCTATTCTGTTTTTCTGCCATTTGTTGTCTATTTTTCTGTTCCACTCCACTGTCTGTCCCATTCACTGAGGCCTCTCTGCCACTGTTCCTGAAATGCTCATATTCTTGTTCTCTCTCTCTAAAATGTCCTTCAGTATTTTTTGTAGGGTTGGATTGGTGGTCACAAATTCTCCTAGTTCCTCTTTGTCATGGAAGCATCTTGTTTCTCCATTAATTTCTAGAGAGAGTTTTGTAGGATACATCAATCTGGGCTTGTGGTTGTTCTCCTTCTGTGCTTGAATTACTTCACTCCAAGCTCTTCTTGACTTGATGGTCTGGGTCAAGAAGTCTGCTGTGATTTTGATAGGTTTTCCTTTATAGGTGATCTGTGTCTTTTCTCTGATGGCTTTTAATATTCTGTTTTTATATTGAATTTCTGGGATGTTGATTATTATGTGTCTAGGTGTAGCTCTGTTTTGGTTGTAGATGGCTGGAGTTCTGTATGCTTCACACATCTGCACATCATTTCCTTTTTCTAAGCTTGGGAAATTTTCCTTAATAATTTCTGTGAATATCCTTTGTAATTCCTCCATTTTGACTCCTGCTTCTTCATTCACATGCTTGACTCAAGTTATAGATCCTCTTGTCATCTTCCAGTCTTTGTATATTTAATGCCTGCTACCTTGTTATTTTTAAGAGATCTTCCCTTTCATGATCACACATTTCAAGCCTGTGTTCAATTTTTGATATTCTGTCTTTCGTTTTTTTCAAGCAGTTTTTCCAGCTTTCTATGGATTCTTTAGCTTGCTAGTAATCTCTTTGAATCTGCTTCATGAATTCTAGGTTTTTCTTGTTTTCTTTATTACACATTTCTCTCCTTTTGTGTCTCCCCCCATTCTTCTGTCTGTGTTTTCTTGAGAGGTTCCCAGCCTTTCTTTTATTAATCTACTTATTTCTTTTTTAATTTAAATTAATATTTCAATTTTGGTCTCGCTTATGAGGTCCGGAGATATCTCTTTATGTCCACTAATGCTGTGTTTGATGTTGCATGTTTGCTGTCCTCAATCTCTTTTGTATTTACCTCTCCTGGATCAATGTTCTCAGGGTTGGGGGCTGGGGGTTTTTTCTTATTTCTCCCTTTCATCATGTTTTTGGTTCCTTCCATACAAGTGTACAGTGTAATTCCCAGCCCCTTTTCTTGTTGGTTAAGGCTCCTCTAGAGCACACAGGCTAGGAGCTTTTGCCCTCTTCAGTCAGCTATCAGAGATTAAAGTTCAAGCACAGCAGTGTGCGCTGGCTCCTCCCCTCCGGGCCAGTCAACCTTTGCAGGCCTTCACTGAGTCAATGTGCACCAAGCTCAGGAAATTAATTTGTAGCAACTCACTGGTTCCTGGCCAGGGGCAAGGCCCAATGCAAACAGATTCCACCAATCCCTCAGCGAGGGGAGCAACCAACTGAAGCCACTTCCTTATTGAGTTAGGGCTGTCCTGCCCAAATCCAACATGTCGTCCAGTCAGTTGCCTCTTTCCCGTGGGAGGGTCTTATTCCCATCACTCACCACATGTTGATGCCGGTCCCTGGAAACTGCTGGGCTCCCAGACCTCCGATTTCAGTACGGTTGCGGTGCGAAATCACGGTGCCTCTGGGTGGGTCGTGTGCAGGGCCAGGTCTGGGCTAGCCACGCACAGGGCTGTTCAGCTCCATGCTCCAGTGGCTCAAGCCAGTCGCTTCTGCGCAGATTGGTTAGTCAGGTCTTCAGCAGGAATTCAGATGGCTCAAGGAGGCTGCAGTGCTCGCTTTTCTTAGCTTCTCTAATGGTAGTCCCAAGACCTCATATTCGAGTGATTTTTTGCACTTTAGTATCTTCCTGGGTTGTGAGAGTGCATCTCTCTCTGTTTGGGTCTCTCCAGGGTGTTCTATTTTGGCATTTGAGCTGTCTCTCTCAGAGAGGGTCCCTCTCCTGCTACCTACCAGTTGGCCACATTTGGACTTCCTCAATGGACAATATTTGAAAAAATTGTATCTGTAGTGTGCATGTACAGATTATTTTTGTCATTCTCAAAACAATGCAGTATAACAGCTAGTGACAGATTATTTACATTATATTATATTATATTATATTATATTATATTATATGGTATTATATGGTATTATATTAAATGTTATACATAATCCAGTGAAGATTTAAACTATGCAGGAAGCTACGTGTAGATTATATGCAAACACAGGTCTTTTTTATGAAGGATTTAAGCATCCCAAGATGTTGGAATCCACAGGAGTTTCCAGAACTGGTGCCCCTGTACACAGGAAACACTGTATTCATTTTT
>PVJX010008340.1:0-66215 GCA_004027295.1 Dolichotis patagonum
TGCAACAGACGGCCTTCTACATGCTGCCGGAGGAGGCTACGCATAGTAATTGTTTTCTTCGAAGGATTTATAAATCCGTGCCCACCGCAAGGGACCTGAGCAGTGAGCTATTCTCAGGTACAAAGGTGTGAGGGGTGCCGGCAGCACTGTCAGGTCTGCAGAGCGGAACTGGCTCTTGGCTTGACAATGTGGACAGGTCCCGTGCTTTGGAGGGCAAGTCTTGCCAATTCTTTTTTCGTTGCTGGGAATAAACCCAGGGCCTGTGCATACCAGGCACTCTGCCACGGAGCGATGCTCCCAGCCTTTTTACATACTTTTATTCTGAGACATGGTCTCATTAAGTTGCCCAGTCTGGCTTTGAACTTGGAATCCTCCTGCCCAGGGCTGCTAAGTCCCTGGGTTTACAGGTGTGCACCAGCAGGTCTGGCTCTGCTAATTCTTTCTCTTTTAAAAAATTAATTTTATTGGTACATTTTAGTCCATAATAACATTCATCATAGAGAATTTTTACCTGTATATGATATATCTTGCTTCTTGTTTTCCTCTTTCCCTCCCTCCTTTCAACTCCTCTTCCCCTCTTTATTTACAAAAGGTTTGTTTCCACTTTTTCTTCTATTCTTTTTTCTTATCCCCTTTTTCTTTGCCACCTTGTTCCCCTCACCATTTGAACATTTTTGTCCCATTTTCCAATATCTATTATACATTTTGGTCCATGCTTACACTTTCAGTTTCTCACACCAGAGAAATGATGTGATATTTACACGTTTCTATTTTATTTCTCTTATGAGTATGGTCTCAGGCTGCATCCAAGTAGCTAGAAATGTCTTAAGTTTACCCTTCTTTATGGCTGAGTAGTACTCTACTGTATAAAGAAACCTCACATTTTCTTTATCCACTAATCTGTTGATGGACATCTGGGCTATTTCCAAGATTTAGCTATTACAAACTGTGCTGCTATAAACATGGATGTGCATATGCTAATTCCTAATAATCATTTTTATAGTCATTCAGTAGATGCTTCTACTCTCCTGTAGGTCAGGATGGGCCAGTATAAAGGATGAACCACTGGGATCCAGGTTGTCTGGGATGGCCTTGGTGTCCGTGAGCACAGCATCGGTCACCATGGGGACTGCAGCCTGCCCACCCGGTTCTCCATGGTGTGTCAGTGATGGTACCGCAGGTCTTCGATTCTTGGGTGAAAGCACATTTATTCTCCTGCTATCTTAACATTTTCATCTACTTACAGATCTCTTAGTGTTGTTTTCTGTGGAGAGGCCTTTACTGAAGGGAGTCCAAGGATGTGCTTGGACAGGCCTGGTCCTAAATGTATGTGGGCATGTCCAGCAATCCACTTATGCATTTTAGTGGCTCAACAGGGAAAACTTGAGTTTACTACTTGTTCCCTCAGAGTCCTCTCTCTTGACAGCAGGTGACTCTCTTCAAGGACAGTCATGGAAGTAGCATCCAAAGGACCTGTGCCATTAACATGGGCAAAGTAAAAGTCCACTGAAGAGGATGCAACAAACAGTGTGGCTGGTGTGGGAAGCACGTGAAGGCTGTAGTCAGAGTGACTTGGAGTTGAACCTCCTCTTGGCTATGTACTTGCATTTTGGCCTTGGAGAAGCTGCGTAGTCTTTCTGTGTCTCACTGTTAGGGGAGTTACAAAACCTGTCTTTGAGTTCTGAGATCAGTAAGTCAGATAATAGGAGCTTATCATTTCTATGGACAGATAATTTACCTAATCTTATTACAGACATTTCCCCAGTGTGCTGTGTATCTACTCTGATATTTCTGCAGACCCATCATACAAATATTATTTGCCAGTGTAATTTCCTCATTAGGATAGACAGACTATTAATGCTTGATCCTGCTTTTAAAAACTAGTTTTTCATACAGGTAAGGTAATGCTATTCTGCTAGATAACATTTCTGCTTAACATGACTTTAATGAGGTTTCTATGAAATGTGAAGGCATTTTGTTAATAAGATACAGAGTGATCTTTGAATATGAAGTTAACAAACTTGAAATAAAATGTGGTCTCCATTGACAAACCTAAATTGGGTACACTAGATTGACTCTGGGGCTATTTTATTTGAAAAGGTGGGAGAGGTTGCCTAAAGTAGTGTAGCTTGTATTCATTTCTCTGACAGAAGGTAGGGGGATGGCTGAGAATAGTTTAAATACTGTCTGTGATTTGAATAATTTACCATTTTGAATATCTAGTATTTTATTTTACAATAATACTAGTATATATAGCTACATAATGTATGACATAAACTGTATTATTAGATGTTATATATTTAATATCATTAAAGTATGTTGCTAATAAAAATGCAATGTTATTATACAGGCCTTGCAAATATTTGTACTTGGCCACAGACATTATATACTTCCATCAGCAGAGCCATATTTTGGATTTACTATGTCACTTATAATACAGGATATCAAATATCCTGTTTATAATGCCTACATTTATTTAGCATTTTAAGTACTTCTACAAATATTTGCTTTTCCATCCTGTAAAATAATCCACGCAGATACTGCGATTCCCATTTTGAAGATGAGTAAACGAAATGACAAGTGCTAAGTAAACGGCAAAGCCGACACTGAGACAGCTCTCCGCGCTGCTGGCCCAGGCGCTGCTCCTGCACTGCGCAGCACTGGCCCTCTGGCAGGCAGCTCACTGTGGTCTCTGGCAGAGGCAGCTTCATGGAGCCAGGGAGGAGACTTGCTCCAGTTCCTTGGTCTTGCTCGGGACACTGAGAAGGTGGTCGATGTCTGCCGAGTGGTATCTGTGAGGAAAGCTAGATGTGGTGAGAAGACAAGCACAGAAAACTGGGACTGGGGCTGGGGCATAGCAGACCAGAAGCGGTGGTGAGGCCTCACATGCCTGCCACAGGGAGGGCGGTTGTGGGAGCATGGGCACTGGGGCTCAGAGCTGCGTGGACGCAGCCGTGTGAAACGGTTCTGGCCCGAGTTGGACATCCTACATAAAACTGGGAGCAAGTGGTGCCAACAGACATGTGTGTGCGTCAGGAAACTATAAACAACTCATTGGGAATTACAGGCCTGATCCCTTTCTCCTGAGGGACCTAGAGCGCCATAAGGCGAGCACCCTCTCTGCCTTAGGTTTTTGGGGCCAGGTGCCGGGCAGGTGCTCAGGAAATCAGCGGGTGGACTGATTTTGGGTACCGTTCCTCACATGGACTTTTCCTGTGTACCTCCAAGTGAGCAGGTTCAAAACAGGGCTGGACCTCCCTCACTCAGGTGCCTGTCAGATGGTGACAGCAGCAAACATAAGACAAGTCATGCCATTGAGGAAAATGCTTCAGTGCCTACAAATCTTCAACAGGCCGCCATATTGACCTGGCTCCCACTCCCCACTCAGCCTTGCCTCCCTCAGCTCTCCTACATCCTCCAACATGGCTATATTCTCTGCTCTCCGGGCCTTTATGTGTGAGATTGTTTCTGTGTGAATTGCACTGAATTCCTATTGTAGCTATTATTATTATCGTTGTCATTATTATTAGTGCTTGGGGTAAAATCTGGAATCTCATGCATGCTAGGCAAGTGTCGTTCCACTAAGCTACACCTCTAGCCCATTATGTAGGCCTTTAAAACTCAGCCCGAGAGGATTACACGTGATGAGATTCACTGGGTCAGGGTGGCTTCACCATAGATCAATGATTGTTGACCTGATTTTATATTAGAATCATATGGGGAAACTTTAAAATATCCTGATATTCATGTCAGATCAACTCAATTCCCATAATTAGATATGGCATCATCATTTAAAAAGCTTTCTAGATGATTCTGCACAGCCATGCTTGAGGAACACTGGTCTATTGTGAAGTTTCTCTAACCTCAGATTCCTCCCACTCCCTGTTTCCTGATTTGATCTCTCTCACTCTAAACTGTAAGTATCTCTCCCAATGATACCTGTCACACTATGTCCCGAGGGAAGAGACACAAACTAATATGTCTGGCTTATAGCAAAGGTTTAGTAGATGTTAGCCATGTAAAACAATGACTTTGAACCACTTACATATCCCTTTTGAAGCTCACTTTTTCTTTTTTTTTTTATTTGTATTTTCTACAAAATGACGATAAAATATCTATTTCAGTGCTAAGGAATAAACAATTCATGTCATTTCTGGCTTGTGACTTGCTTGCTGTTAGTTTGGTGGCAGATGGATAGAGAACATTCCTGCCATCTCCCCATTGTAATAGTCAGATTTTCATTACTATAATGCACAGCCCAAAAGTTGCCTTGTAAAGAAAAGAGGTTTGCTTGGTTCTGGAGGTACAAGACTCAAACAGCATGGTACAGGCTCCTGCAAGGGACCCTTGCATTGCATTTCATCATGGGAGGTACATATGTGTATCTCTGCAAACATGGTCTCTCCCTCTCTCTCCTTGTAAAACTACCAGGACTCAGTCACTGGGCTCTGTGCTGAAGGCCTGATCCAATCACTCCTGAAGCCCATACCCCACTCCAATGCCATGTCTGGTTAAATTTCCATCTTCTTAATATCTTCCATATAAGGCTTTGGGGTTTAACTCCTGCATGAGTTCAGGGACACAAGAAATCCAAACCACAGCACATGCATCATGCCTGAGTCTAAGTTTATTCCTGTCAAAAATAAGAGGAAAGCTTGTCCTAGAAATAGTGTCCATTTGGTTTTGCACCACAGGCAGAAAGGCTGAATAGGATCCTGGCTTAGAGGTGGGGTGCAGGTGAATTGAATTGTGTGATGGTGATGACTGGACCTCTGCAGCCTCTGGGCTGCCACCCCAGCCAATTGCTTTGCAAGCCTGTGACCAAGAGTTCTGCAAATCTGTCAGTATGCAGTAGAAGGGAAATAACATGACTTCCCCATTCAGCTTTCTTGTGTAAAAGGAGTTGGAAAACAATGGACAAAGAGAGAAAGGAATGTGTTTCTGGAGGCTATAGTGATAGTCTTCACAAATTACCCTGCTGGCCACTCAGCGTGCATGCCCTGGGTTCCATTCTTGTATCCTTTCCCCTTCCTATTTAGTGTGTTTTTCTCTGTGGCTTTACTTTTTTGTTTTAAATCATGATTTGTATGATTGGCAATTAAAAAGAACACATACACCACCACCACTACCATCACCACCACCACCAAAGAAATTATCAAGGTGAGAGAAAGATAATTATTGGCTATTTTACAAGAAAGTCAACAGATCAAAAATGAGTTTTGATCAATATGAAAACCCCAGTTTAAAAAACTGGTGTAAATGCAATTAACCTTAAAAATTCAAGTAATGACCCAAACCATGGTTTTGATCTCAAATCTGAAACCACCCGCTAGCTCACAGATGTCATCATGCTGGCCAGACATTGCATTTTGCTCCTCAGGTCACTCAGTGGGCCTCCTCACTTTCTAAATAGATGTGCTAATGGTGACAGTGAGTGGAGAAAAAGACAGGAATATGGTGATGGGGTGATGGTTGGCATATTTAGCTCAGTCCTTTTCCTTTTGTTTAGGACTTACGGGTTTGCACCTACAGCGTATCTCATATTTTTTATTTTTTGTATCTGCTTAGAGCATTTTTATTTACCTAAATTTCCAGAAATTGCTTTTTCTTAAAACAGCTTCTTACTTAAAAATCAAGAAATGAGGCCTTTTGCTGTCTGTTTTGATAGGTGTTCTCTTAGAAGCCTCCTCAGCAGGAAAGTGGGAAGTGTTTCAGGAAGGGAGGCTGTACCTAAGTGTCTGTCATGGTGCTTCCCACCGCGAGGGGGTCTGGAGGTGTGTTAAACATGTGCCAGGAAGAATCCCATGGAAAGGTTGAGGGAGTCGGGTACGTAAGACCCAACCCCACGAGTCGTGAGTTACGCGCTGCTCCTGGCAGGTGTTGTCTGCCACTGCTAGTCTGCTGATTCCCAGGCTACCGTCTTCCTCACTCTAGAACTCAGTGGCACAGACATGTGGCTGCAGACAGCTGGGAGCCCATACTGGGAATCACTGTAACAGCTGAGGTACTTTGGACCTGGCTTGGACAGAGTTACCAAAGCAGGTTCAGCTGATGGTGCTACTTCTAGAATACTAGATACCAATTTTGGAAGATTAGGGCCGGGCCAGAGTTTAAAGGGCAGCTGTGTGGAAGTGGGCACAGAGAGCAGCTGATCATCTGGGAAGATGAAAGAGCCACTTCATGTGCCCTGGGCCTTTGAAGCAGCGCTTCTTGTGCAGGGTCAGCCTTATTGCAGACGCTGCATATGCGTATTTCTAGCTGCTAGTGGCTAAGTGTGGTTTCTAGGGGAAGCATGATATTACTGCTCTTCATCTTGGGCTGTTACTCTCCAAAGCATAGCTCCAGAGACCTGACACACACAGGACTATCTTGAGGTCTGGTTCCACGTTGCCCTGTGCTACAGCTTAGTCCTTCCTCCTCGGGGGCGTGGTGCAAACACCTTCTCTGCTTGCATTTGTTCTGCTCACAAACCAGACCCTCTGCCCAGATACAGCAGGAGATATTACCATGCATTCACTTTCCCCTGTATCTGAATGTTTGCATTTCCCTCAGATTCTCCAGCAGTGTGATAGGTAGTATTAGAAGCTGAACACTTTTGGAGGCGGTTAGGGTTAGTGTCTTACTATTTCTGTTTCCTACTTTCTCTCTTTTATTTTACTCTTCATTTATAATTTGGTTTCTCATATAAGAGAAGTCATGCAGTATTGAAGCTGGTATGTCTGATTGATTTCACTTCACCTTGTGGTCTCCATGGTATGTCTATTTTCCTACAAATGACTCAAATTTATCCTTGTTTATGGTACAGTAGTACTCCATAGTGTGTAAATACGCATTTTCTTTATCCACTCATTTGCTGATGGACCTACAGACCTTGCTTTCTGAGGAGACATCTAATTTTCATTCTCTATCCCCTTACCATCCCCTCTCCTCCATTTTCCTTCCTTTCTTCTTACCTCTCTTCACAACCTCCTTCAGTTTTCTTTAAGAGATTCCTCAGTGTCTCTAATTGCAAGTAGAGATTCCAAACTCTAGGAAGCTCAGCCAAGCTCTGCAAACCAGGCCTCTGAGCCTGGCTCTGCAGGGATGAAGAAGGAGCGGGGGTCTCAACTCTCCCCGCAGTCCTGGGGTGTAAATGTGAGGTCTTACCCAAAGGCATCTGGCTCTCAGGTGCTGTCTCTCTTCTCCCCGTGGAATTGGGTTTTTTTTCCTGCAGATCTGCACCATATGTTTCTGTTTCATTTACACAAGCTTGAAAACCATGTTGTTTCCTTGTGACCCTTTGAAGTTGTGTGAGCTGTGTGGATAGATTCTGAAAATGTTTATCTTAAACCTGAACTCTCAGAGCAGCTTTAGAAATTCCTGTTTTGTTTTCTCACAGCCAGTGACCGCGGAACAGACAAGAGCTGAGAGGTCGGGGCCTGGGGCACCCTCACTTCTCAGTGGGGATGGCCGTGGCCTTGCCTGCCCACTATCTCCCTGTCCTCACTGTCACTGGGCTCCAGGGAATTTCTGCAAAGCCTGTGTAGAGGCTGATTTTCATCTTCCGGGAGGGCTGTGATCCACACTTCTCATGGCAGAGAACGCTGTCCTCTCGTGGATGAAAACTGTGAGCGTGTGCTACAGACTGGTGCAGCAGTAGTGATCCGTGGTTTGGTCCACACCAGTGGCGAAGCCATGTGAACATATGTGAGATCTGTCAAAGCGGGCCGGGTGCTGTTGGGAGGCCCATGAGGGTAAGGGTGCGTTGTGTTCTACTGTGTCCAGGTAGTACACGACATGTGCTAGACACTTGATCAACGCATGTTTAAAGAAGGATGTGACTGTGTAGTTAGCGGAAGAGATCCACGCAAACACAAGGATCGTAAACACATTCAGGCACGTGCTCACAAGGGAAAACAGCAGCAGCATGCTTCTCTCAGCACGAGCCTGCAGCAGGTTCTAAAATGAATCAAGACATTTGTTTTGTTTTGCTTTTTACTTAGAAGTACTTTCTGCCTCTCTAATGTTTGGTGTAAGAAAACTCTGTTAAAGTATTTAAGTATTTACATAAGTATTCATCAATGTAAAGAAAAGCTGAATTAGGGCAATGTGAGATGCTAAATAAACAGATGTTGAACTTTCAGAAGCCTAAGATGAGTTTATTTCTCCCTCACATAGCTGTTTGGTTGGAAGAGATCAGCAGGAGCACCTTTTACCCACCGTTGTTCCCCACCCAGGGTAGTGGAATCTTTGGATTTTCAACACAAGCTGCCTGGGCGTCCCTGCTTTCCAGACTACAAGGAAAAGGGGCATGGAGCAGTGTCATGGAGTTCTCTGAGCAGACCAGGAAGGAGCCTCACCGTGGACCTTCCATCGACTAACCGTGTTGTGGCTGTGTCTAGATGTCCCGTCAAAGCCTCACGTAGCCGGAGGTGGGGCTCTTTCACAGGGGCTGGATTTAGAGTATGTGATTGATGCATGGTGCAGTGCTAAGATTAAAGATGCTAGGATGAAGGCTGGGTGATTACTAAATGAGTCCACTTATTGGTTTGGCTCCACTATAATCCCGGTATCCTGGATATGATATAAGGCGGAGAAAGAGGCTTATCTTGTCCCTTCCCTCATTTGCTTTTGCTGTGTTCTGCTGGCATGTTCTCCTCTGCCATGTTCTTCTGCCTTGGAGCCAGCTCACTGTGGACTGTAACTTCTACAAACTGTGATCCAAATAAACTTTCCCCCTTTAACTTGGAATGTTGAGTATTTTTGTCTCAGCAGTGAGAGAAAAGTAACCAACATACTCAGCCACACAGCAACACCAACTGCATGGAACATGCTCACCTCCCAGTAACAACCCTCTCCATGGTAGGACAGCATGGATTTCGGAAGACAGCTATATATCCCTTCCACAAATGCCAGAAACATTCATCCCAGATTTGCAAAAGGAATGGTGAGGTAGGATCACCCTTCCAACATTAAGAAAGCAAAAACAATACACCAAGGCTTGGAGTGAAATGTCTAGGTCCAGGGAAGCTCCCCCTTAGCCCAGAACCTCAGCCTTGTAAACAGTGCTGAGCAATGGGGAGCAGAGGAATCCATCTTCAGGAGTGGGGAGAAGTGTATGTATTGCGAGGGACTCCCTTTGGGACATAAACAGTGTTACAGTCAGTGTTTCTGTTTAATAAAGTTGAGAGGCATCATCTGTATATACTGCATTATCTGCTTATTTCTGAAACAAATGCTGTTTGTGTTAGAAGTATGACGTCCCCAGGGCATGTGTGTTGTGTTGGCAGCCCGGCCCCCATGCGGTAGCGTGAAGGTGCTGGGACCATGAAGGCTCTAACTTCACCAGTGAATTAATCTGTTGAGGAGTCATAAGTTGATGCAAATATTGGAAGGTGATGAAGAGACAGGACCTGTTGGAGGGAGTGGGTCACAGGGGCATGATTTGGGGGGCTATCTGGTCCCTGGCTTCTTCCTCTCTGGTTTCTCTGTCTTTCTCTCTCTCTCTGTCTTTCTCTCTCTCTCTCTCTCTGTCTCTCTGTCTCTCTGTCTTTCTCTCTCTCTCTTTCTCTTTCTCTTTCTCTTTCTCTTTCTTTCTTTCTCTTCCTCTTTCTCTCTCTCTCTCTCTCTCTCTCTCTCTCTCTCTCTCTCTCTCTCTCTCTCCTGGTGTCTGCCATGTGAGCTGCTCTTCCCCAGCACATGCTCCCACTGTGACATTGTGACTCACCACAGGGCCAGAATCCATGGAGCAAAGTGGCCATGGGTGGAAACTTCTGAAACCATAATCCGGCTGAGCTGTACTTCCTTTAGGTTGTATATGTCAGGTGTTTTGCCACAGCAACAAAAGTAACACAGCTCTTGGAAATGACAAGGATAAAATTGTGATGCTGAACTGCAGATCAGGACTTACAGAATGCTGTTCAATGATTCCTTTCGTGTCTACGTTGATCTGTGAGCCTGAACACTGAGATCTGGTTGAGTATTTGCTGGACAGTGGTAGTTGGTTATGATAGCTGTCTAGATGGGTGTTAGATGAAACAGAGCCTCTTTTCTGCTTCATACAGGTGCTGCTTCTTGTTCATACAGGTGCTGTCTCTGAAGTGTGAAATGGAGACATAAGCCCGTCTGTTACTAAACCTGTTAGTAATCACAGTGGTTCTCATAATGGTAGGATCTAACTTTGTGCACTCACAGAGCGTGAGCACCAAACACTTTACGTGAAGAGCTATTTGCATCTGTATAAGTTAGATTTGATCCATTTTATAGATGGAAAACTTGAGGTAAGAGATTAAGTCACCTCTGCCAGATCACTGCTAAGAAAGCACGGCCTGCTCCCCACCTGCTTTCCACAAGTGACCGAGCAAGTGCACTGTGCCAATAGCTGTGGACAACCAGGAAGAAAGGATCAGATGGTAATACACACAAGCCACTAACATGTGCATGTATTTTCACCACATTTCAATTTTCTTTGCTTTCTTTTTCAATTTTGGCACCAAGAATGCTTCACACATTAGAGAACATCCTAAATTTTGCAACCCACTTCATTGCTTGCTAAATTCAAGAGAATGAGCTACTTTAGGGAAGAGATGAAGTGTGGTTTGCTGGTATTTCCACTGGGAAAAAAAACCCCAAGAGATTCAATCAGAATATTAGACACTGACAGATCTATGGGTTAGGGTAGGGCACTAAAGTATGTTCCTTCAATAATAAAGACACTTGACCACTGAGGAATAAAAAGAAACTTCATCAACCTAATAAACAGCCTCTTTAACATGCTTATCTAACATGTTTCATGCTGAATAACAGAGCTTTCCTCTTCAGGTCATAACGAGGTAAAAATGTCTGCTCTTGTTGCTTCTATACAACATTGTGCTAGTGGTTTTAGATGGAGTATTAGGCTAGGAAAAGAATAAGAAACATTTGTATTGGAAAGAAGTAAGTGAAAGCATCTCCACTTGCAGTTCACATGATCTTATATACAGAAAATTCAAGGAATCCACTGAAAAAATATTTGAAGCTCAGCAAGTGTGCAGTACATGAGATCATTACATGAAAGATAATTATGTTGAATACTCTCAAAATAAAATGAAATTTATTCCATTTGTAGTAGCATCAGAATAAAATACTTAGAAATAAATTTAGCAAAAGAGGTGCAAGATGTGTTCATTGAAAACTTTCAGCATTGTTGAAAGAAATGAAAGAAAGCCTAAACAAATGGATAGATAGCCCATGTGTATGGATCAAGGAGTTAAATATCTTTCAGATGGCAATACTTCCCACACTGATTGAAATGCAGGATGATTCCTGTCAGTATCCCAGCCTGTCTTCAGAAATTAATAATCTGATCTTAAAGTTTATATAAAAATGCAAAGGACCCAGAATAGCTCAAATAACTCTAGGCAATATAAAATAAAAATATTATTCATGGATGACATGATCCTATACTTACTAGACCCAAAAACTCTACCCAAAGACTCTTAGAATTATTAATCAAATTCAGTAATGCAGCAGGATACAAAATAAACACAGAAAAATCAATAGCATTCCTGTATACTAACAATGAACTCACAAAAAAAGAAATTAAGAAAACACCACCATTCAAAATGGCATCAAAACAATTAAATACTCAAATATTAACCGAACCCAGGAAGTCACTCTGGAAAGGGAAATCGGGGAGGACATCAGAACATGGAAAGACATTTCCTATTCCTGGATAAGGCACACCAATAGTCAAAATGGTCATACTGTCAAAACTGATACACAGATTAAACTCAATCCCAGTCAAAATAGCAACAGCATTTCTTACAGAGCTAGAGAAGACAATTCTAAAATTAACAAAAGCAATTGGGGATAACAAGAGCAAAGGAGGTGGCATTACAACCCCAGACTTGAAGTTATACTGTAAAGCTTCAGTGATTTAAACAGTCTGGTACTGGTACATACACAAGCATCTGGGTCAGTGGAGCAGCACAGAGGAAGCAGACATGAGCCTAGAGAGAGGGTGATTGGTTACAGAATGGGGATTGGTTACAGGAAACTTCCTGTCTGAGGAGTAATCAAGTCAAAACAACACTGAGATTTCATCTTACCCCAGGAAGCATAACCATCATCAAGAAATCAAATAATAACAGATGCTGGCAAGGCTGTGAGCGCAAACAAGCCCTCCTGCATTGCTGATGGGAATGTAAACTGGGGCAACCACTGTGGAAATCAGAGTGGAGATTCCTCAAAAAACTCGAAAGAGAAATTCCATTCAACTCACGTATTCCCTTTCTAGATGTCTACCTCAAATAATTAATGACGTCATGGTAGAGTGGCGCACACAGAACTATATGCAAGGCAGTATACCTCATAATAGCTAAATCTTGGAAGTGGCCTGTAGGTCCATGGACACATGTTTGGATAAAGAAAATGTATTTATACACAGTGGAGTACTAATATGCCATAAAGAAGGATAAACTTGAATCATCCGTAGGAGAACAGATGTACCTCGAGACCATGATATTAAGTGAAGTATAATCAGACACATAGGTTTGGTGTTGCATAGTTTCTCTTATATGAGAAAGCCAAAGTAAAAATAAAGATGAAATAAGACAGATAGTAGGAAATAGGGAGATAGAGCTTTCTTACAGGTCAAGAGACAGAAAGAGAGGGAGGGAGGAGAAAGGATGAAAAAGGAGATGTGTGATGTACATGTGCTGACTCCACACAGGAACGTAAACAGTCTATGCTGCAAACATCAATAAAATAAAAATTTAAAGGTGATTTCACAGTGCTTTCTTGTGTCCTGTTATCCATGGTACAGAGCAAACACCCCTATAGATAAAGCCTTGCTGACGTTGTTGGACTTGCTGAGGCAAAGCCAGGAACAGCACAGCAGTGCTTTGTGGCGGAGTAGTGCTTCGTGGCGGAGTAGTGCGTCCTGGTGGAGCAGTACTCCGCGGCGCCTGAGGTGCGGGCGCAGGCTCAGTCCTTAGAGGAGCAGCGCGATGATTGTAGCCAGGTGGCCGTTTCCTCTGACAGAGGGAGCACGCACTGGTGTTGAGGCCCAAAGCTTCCACAGCAGAGAAACTGGCAGGGAGTTGTTCCCGGGGGAGAGGAGAGCAGGGACCAGGGCCACCTTGAAGGCCTGGTGACCAAGGACTGTTCTATGGCAGAAACCTGGAACCCTGGAAGAAAAATCCAAGAAGGACAAAAGAACCCTTAAAGTGAAAAGTGGAAATAGTATTGGAGCCCAAAGCAAATGTGAATTTTGGATTTATGATAAAAGAAATTCCAAGAAATTCTGAGAAAAGAAAATTTAAGAAACAGACATATACCCCACTTCTCTGACTCTGACCATTTTGTACCTTAACTCTTTCACCAGAGATGCTTTTTAAAAATTATTTATTTATTTATGTATTTATTTATTGTCTTTTTGAGAAAGGGTCTCACTATGCAGTTCAGGCTGGCCTTGAGCTCACTTTGTAGCCCAGGCTGGTCTCAAACTTGCAATAATTCTCCTGCCTCAGCCTCCTGAGTGCTGGAATTACAGGAGTGTGCCACCATGCCTGGTTAGAGTTGCTTTTATAACTTGTATGGCTTTTTGTCATCTTTGCTCTTGTGACTTACAAGTGCCAATAAATCTGGGCTTTTAAGTGAGCTTACTGGCTAGGGTTGAAAGAAGTGCATTCTTAACTTGGTAAACTTGAGAGCGTTCTTGATCTTTGGTGAGAATTTGTGGATTTCAAACTCAGACTTCCCACAGGAAAATCTACATGCACCACTAGAAACTAACTAGCGTCCCTGAAGTAGGACCTATGTGCCGGTATGTTTTAAACTTTTCTCAATATCTTGAAAAATTGGTAGTCTTTCAAGAAGTGCTTTTAGGTTTACAGAAAAAAACAAGTGAAGGTACATGGAGACTGTTAGAATTTTTTGGCGCGATGAAACAGCAAAATATGAGATAGAAGACGTGTATTCTAAGGACGTGGAGAGAAGTCCATGATCACAGACAGCCTGGCCTTCTCTAACCCGCACGTGCAGGTTAGGGTACTCATATAACCCCTGACCAGGGTGGTGCTTAGGGCGGGCACAGGTAATTGATTGGGGCTATTTTCACTCCACTGGGAAAGGTGACTACAGTTTGGTCCCGCCCCTCGGTCCTGCCTCCCACCGCAGCTTTCCGGGGCACAACTCTTTCAGAGACCCCACGATGAGTGAAGGGACAGTGGTGATAATGTTATTACTCACTGATGTTCACTGTTGACGTCTCGGTTCACTACTGGCGTCTACTCTGGGTTCTGACAGTTACATGATGACAGGTATCCACAACCACAGACTCACACAGAGCACTTGCCCTGCCTTCAGTGTCCCCTGAGTGACACTGGAACTTTATTCTTCCCTCTCCCTGCAAGCCCCTGGTGGCTGCTATGTTTCTGTTGTCTTCATTCTTTCATCTTTTCCAGAATGTCATATACAGATGTAAGTCACGGGATGACATTCAGTCAACAATGGATGCAATATATGACAACAGAACTCCTATGCGATTGTGCTGGAGCTGAAACATTCCTCTTGTCTAGTGATGTCACTGCTGTTCTGACGTCACAGGAGGATGTGTTACTCAGGCTGTGTGAAGGTGAAGAAGCACATGCAGTGACCCTCAGTACACGGTATCTGATGATGGTAATGGGGACTGTGTTACTGGTTTATATATTCATTCTACTACACTTTTAAGTCGTTATTGGAGTTTTTCTTCTTGGACTATTTTCTGGTAAGACACTGTGTGTTACCCTGGTAGCAGCTTCACACATCTGGTGTTTACCACACTTGCTTTCACATTCAGATTGCTTCCATTTCTTGATTGCTTCATTTTTTCTTGTACTTGGTTAGCGGTTGTGAACCTATGGCACGTGTGCCACAGTGGGCGGTTTTGGCCATTGAAAGCTCTAGATATCTGCCATCATGTATTTTGATGCTGCCAGGTAGAGACTGCACTGAGTGTTTTACTTGAAAACGAAACTAAAATCGATAAGGAAAGGTACAGTGTATCTCACTGGTAAAGAGCTGCTAGCATGAGTGAGGCCCTGGGTGACAACCCCAGCACCACAAAAACATTATTAAGGATGAAAAAAGTGAAAACTCGGTGCTTTTTACTGCTTTCTAGTCAGGCATGTCTCCGTCCACCCAGGTAGGTGTGACTGAGACACGTAGCAAATGTGTAAATTTAAAAATTATTACTGTGAAAGAAATACTGCCATTCATCTTCAAAACACCCTCTTGCTTCAGACACACTTACCCCAGGGTCCTGGGTTTCCTGAATGATTCTGGGCAGTCTTCTTCCATAACCATCTTCAGCTGTGCTTCTGTGGCTCCTCGATGTCCTGAATGGACTCAAAATGTTTACCCGGTGTAGTTATTTTGACTTGGGAGCAGGGCCAGAAGTCCCGTGGCCCGGGATCTGTTAAGGTGAAGAGGATGCGCTCCTGTTTTTATGAGCCTCCTTTCAGGATGACACTGGGCATCAGCCTTCACGGTATATTTGATCACAGCTTGTAAGACACTCAAGAAAGCTGACTTTCAGAATTGCTTCAGAGAGTGCCAAGAGTGAGGTGAAGTGTGTTAGATGCGAGGAGGAGGACTTCGAGGTGACTGATGGCAGCGTTTCTTCCACTGTAATAAATGCCTTTATTTAGAGACTCACAGTATAATTTGATCACACCTGGTAGCTGCAGTCTTGAAGAAAAGAAAGAAAGCAGAGGAAGCTGTCCAAGTCTCTGCTGCACTGAAGGCTGCGAAACTAACTCAGGCTTGAGAAGATCCCACAGGGAGAGACTTCTGCTGACCAGGACTGAAGATAAACGCAGAAATTGGTGCCAAGATCATCACTGCCAAAGCAAAAACTTGATCCTGGAAGAAAGGCCAGAGCGAACTGTGACGTGGGAGTCTCTGCTAGCACTGGGTGGCTCAGACAAGGCAGGAATAATTATTCATCACACAGTGTGAGTGCGAGGACCAAGTCTGCAAGTGCTGACGTGAAAGAAGCTGAAGGGTTTTTGGAAACTCTACATAAGCTGATTGTGGAGGAAATTTACTTGCTAGAGTAAATGTTCAATGTGGGTAAAATCTTCCTGTTTTGTAAAAAAAGAAAAAAAGATGATTTAAGGGCTTTCATTTAGAAGGAACCCAAGAAAATGCCAGCTTTTGAGGTTTTTAGAATCCAGACAAGCGTCTTGCCTGGGATCAGTGTTGCACGGTATGCACTGAAACAGTCAGGCCTGGCACTGTCAGGCCGGGTCCCTCAAGCACATTGGCACCCACACACTGCCAGTGAGCAAGGAGGGGCTCTGTGTGACCCAGATCCTCCCGAGATGCCCTCCTGAGTGGGTTTCCACAAGGAATGGAGAAGCATGTTTGGAGAACAACCTATTTTTCAGTATTTTGCCTATTAGGATAATGTGCTTGTATATCCTTCTTTTACTGGTGCTCTTCATCCTAGTACCAAAGGCAGGATTCTTTCTTCAAATACCACCTCTCTGACCAATCAGTAAATCAAAGAGGTCCGGCAGGGTTTAAGGCCGATGACCTGAGGGTGACTGTGCCTGGGTGACTGATGCCATGGAGGGAGATACACAGGTTCTGGGGCAGTCATGCGGCTGTCTGCGGCTTGGGCTGGAGGTAATGTCTCCAAGAAGCCTGTGAGGGATATCTGGAGCACGATGCTAGCAGGCTCACCTGGACTGCAGAGGTTTGCAGAGAGGAGGTGGCATCAGGAACGCAGCTTGGGTGGAGTGGCAGCACTCCCCCCTGTGGGGGGCACTGAGGAGTAGGGCTGGGGGCAGCTGGTTCCTGAGGAGCTGAGGAATGAGGTTAGGTGGGGACCAGAGCAGGACTGTGGGGCTGAAAAAGTAAAAGAAGGAGGCAACCACAGGAGAAGAAAAAGAAGGGCCCAATAGAAAATTCGTAGTGAAGGGTTTAGTAGAAGCACGCTGACTTCAGCAGGCACCTGAAGAAGTTTGGCATCATGGCCAGCACACACGGGTTTTCATCACTGGGGTGTTGTCTTGCTTACTTTTCTTGTTGCTGAGACAAACTACCAGACATCAAAGTTAAAGGGAAAAAGTTTATTTAGCGTACAGTTTGTAGAGGTTTTGGTCCATTATCAGCTGGCTCCAAGGCTGGGCGCCCATGTCAGAGAAGAACAGTTCACAGTGGGCAGAAGACAGCAAAAGCAGCAAAAGAGAGACAGGCAAGCCTCTTTCCGTCCCTTATATTGTATCCAGCCTGTGTGGGATAAGGGCGGTGCCAATCCAATCAGGACTGATCCAGCACTCACCCACCCTTAATCCCAGCATCCTTACTCCCAGCACTGCACCTCGGATCAGTCACACATGCTGAGTCAGCCCCTCTGAAAAAACCACGTGAGGCTTTGGGGGAAAAGCTAGACACACAGCATAATAGGCATGTTCATGGTGCCAGATCTGCTTATAGCAAATCAGTGATGAGCAAAAGAAAAACAAGGAGAGCACCACAGCCGTTTTGCTGACCAGAGAGGTTGGTCCGCAGGAAGAGACCTCCAGAGGACCCCAGAAGACGGCCTCGGCGGCTTCTCGGTGTCACAGGAACAGGAGGTGGAGGTGGAGATGGTGATATGATGACCCTGCACTCTGTAGGCCAATGAGGGCCTTTGTGCCTGGTTTCTTCCAGTTTTTTTTTTAAATACCATTACATTTGCATTTCCCTTGGGGAGTTTGTGCATGGACCTAACACATTTTAATTCCTTTTCTCCTTCCCTTCCTGCCGTTCCCAGCTCTCCCTCCCTCTCTTGATCCCCTTCCCTTTTGTGAAAGATCTATCTCCCTTTTTTCTATAATCTTTTCAAAAAAATTTTGCTCTTTATTCATGATTTGGGTTTCTCATCTTAGAGAGACTATGTGATATTAAAACTTGTGGGTCTGATTTATTTCATTTAACATGGTCTTAGGGTGCATCCATTTTCCTACAAGTGACCCAAATTGGTCCTTCTTTATACCACATTGTCTTTTTATCCATTCATCTGCTGATGGACGTAATAGACTGCTTCCAAGGCTTAGCTGCTATGAATACCTTGTTTTTTTAACAAAACTATTTTAGTAGCAAAAAGCTTATAGACTGTCATGATTTATGTCGGTGGCCCCCAGGCCTCAAGCCTTTGCATTGTGCATTTGTGGTTGGTTCATTGTCTAGTGCTTGGATTGGTGGTGTCAGTGCTGCACCCTCCAGGGGGTGGAGCCAGGATGTGATGTAATGGCAGGAAGAAGGTCTCTCTCTCTTGCTGGTTTCCGCTTGCTGTTTGCAGCTGCCATGATCTGCGGCCTGCCATGCCACCCTGCCTTGGAGCCCACTGAGTATGGACTGAAACCTCCCCAAACTGTAAGAAATAAACCTTTCCTTTCCCTACTTTGGGCATCAGGTATTTTGTCTCAGTGATGAGTAAAAAGTAACTAAGACATAGACTATAGATATAAAGAAAGAAAATATTTTTATGCACCCCTACAATGTTTTTGTATTTTAGACTGTGTTGTTATAAGAGTTGAAAAGTTGGAAAATATCTAAAATGTTTATAAAGTGAGACCGTAGTGGTAAGCTAAGATACATTTATTATGGAAAAAGGAAAATACCTTATGAGTTGGGTGTAATGCAGAGTCAGTGCTGTCCGAAGTGGTGTGCAACCATGGCCTGGTCTCTCACGCTGTCCCCACTCATCCACCAGCTAACCCCATGGCAGCTCCTTTCTTGTGAGCTCCAGCAGTGCTCGCTGCAAGGTTGCTGTTTTAATCTTTTATGCCGCATTCTTGCTGCAACTACTCTATGTTTAGGTATGCAAGCATAGTACCACTTTATTACAGCTGTCACACTCTGTAACATGCTGGACAGGTTTGCTGCCGGGAGCTGTGGTCCATTTCACATAGCCTCCCTGTGTATCAGCTGCACCATTGTGCTTTGTGTAATATCCTCTGTGATATTTGCACAGCAATGAAATTGCTAATGCTAATTTTCTCAGAATGTCTCCTGTCGTTAAGAGACCCAGGACCGTAGTGAGACACATACAGCATAAATCTTTTGGGCTTCCCTGTTGCCTTTTTATGACTCATTTCTTAAATACCTCAGTTATACCCCACTCTGACTGTGTAGTTTGCTTACTCATCGACCTATTGAAGAATGTCTCAGTAGCCTTAAGCTTTCAGCGCTTATGCATATCGCTTCCATAAGCCTCCCTGGGCAGGTTTTTGCATGAACATAAGATTTCCTTCACTTGGGTAAATATTGAGGAGTGTAGGTGATGAACCTTATGGTTCAAGAGTATGTTTAGTTTTATATTTAAAAAAATGGTCACTCTATCTTCCATAGTGGCTGTATCAGTTTGTACCTGACCAGTACTGAGAGTGCCAGTTGCTCACATTCGTGCCAGTATTTGGTATTATCAGGGGCTTGGACGTGAGCCTTTGCAGTACGTGTGTAATTGTGCTGCACTGTATGAATTTGCAACTCCTGTTGTTATGATGCTGAGCACCTTTTCATATGCTTATTCACCACCTGCACGTTGTACTTGATGCTGTATCTGTCCAGATCTTTTGCCCATTTTAAAACTGAATTGTTTTCTCATTGTTGCTTGTAAGAGTTCTTTGTATAATTTGAATACCAGACCTTCACACGCCAGCTATGTGTTTTGCAAATATTTTCGCCCAGTCTGTGGTTTATATTTTCATTCTTCCTACCAGTGTATTTTGCAGGTCACAGATTTTAAATTTCTTTTGTGTTTGTTCCCTGGTACTGGGACTCAAACTCAGAAGTGCACCATCACTGAGCTGCACCCCTGCTCTGCATGCCTAGCTTTGCGTTTTGAGACAGGGTCTCTTCATATTGCCCAGACTGACCTTGAACTTGTGATCTCTCTGCTTCAGCCTCCTGAGTGGCTAAAATTACAAGCATGTGGCACCCAGCAGAAGTTTTTAATGTTAATGAAGTCAAACTTACCAATGTTTGTCTTCAACTATATTGCCAGGATTGAGAAGTGAGCCCAGTGGGACCTGGCCGCACACGGGTTTTCCTGTTGGTCTCAAAGGCTGTTTTCTGGGAAGTCAGCCATGCTGGTGATATGTGAGAAACATGTTATCCTGTCATCCTTGCTGACATCTCTCAAAGGCACACAGTCACAAGAAAGGGCCATGGTCGGTGTGATCTGGGGTTCAGAGCTCCTAAGGTAAGGTCTTGCAGAATGACAGCAAGGTTGGAGACAGAACAGACAGTGAGGACAGTGCCCAGCCCCAGGGCTGTGCTGTTCACACCTAGTGATGTTCTGCAGGCTGGTCTGAGCTTTCCGTCTCCTCTGCTAACTGAAATCACTGAGACACTCATGCTGACTTAGTTTTAAATGCTGTTAAAAATGCCCAAATGTATGCATGCTTCACTAGTATGATAAAGTGGCAGTAAGGAGCCATGTTTATGGTGGGGGGAGAATGAGATTTTAACAAATGAAGAATGAAAAAGAAAAGGAGAACAAATGCTTGGACCCTCCCACTGGAGGTGGTAATGTGGCTCCTAAATCTATCCTGGCTGTCACACTGGGAGGGGGGACACATTGTCCCTCAAGCTCAGTATCCCCAGGTGAGTAGATGCCAGGAGATTCTGGCCACAGCAAGCAGAGCCTTCTCCTCTGCACAGGGATTCGACTCTGTTCTCTGCAGTTCTGCTGGGGGCCGTTATTTGCTCTGCCCTGGTGGCACAGCTCGGAATAGAACTATCTGGGAGGCACCTGCCAGCACAAATTCTCTAACTGCTGGGGATAAGGACCCAGTGCTCCTCTGTGACAACCTTGATGAGGGTGTCCTGGTGGGAACAACTAGTGGTCACTACACAGGAAACGCGGTCACCTAGGAGGTGACTATGCCTGAGTAAGAACCAGACCACTTTAAATCCTCTCCACTTGGGGTGGGTGTGTGCATGTGTGGGGTGGTGGTAACACATACATAACATAAAATTTTATCATTTTAGCTGTTGTAGGCATAACAGTTCAGTCATATCAAGTATATTCACAGTGTTGTAAACCCTCACCGCGTCCATCTCCAGGACTTTTCATTCTTTCAAACTGAAACCATTAAACTCTGATGCCCAATTCCACCCCCTAAGCCTGGCTGGCCACCCTCCTACTCTGCCTCTGAATGTAGCTACTCTAGGTATCTCTTTTGACTGGAATCATATGATGGTCATCTTTTCTGTGACTGGTTTATTTCACTCGGTTTCATTCAGTTATAGTGTGCCTCAGGATTCTTTTCTACTTTGAGGCAGAATCATACTCCATGTGTGTCTGTGTGAAAAGCTGTTTATCCTTTCCCATCAGTAGACGTGTTTGGGTTGCTATGGATAATGTTGCCGTGAACACAGGTGTACACATATATGTTTGACACTCTGCTTTTACCTCTACAAGTGGAATTATTGGGTCACATGGAAGCTGTATGTTTAATATTTTTTGAGGAATTGCCATACTGTTTTCCATAAAAACTGCACAATTTCACATTTTCAGTAGCAGTTTATAAGGGTTCCAATTTTTCTACATCATCATCAATACTTGTTATTTTCTGTTATTTTTGTAGAACAGTAATCATTCTAATGGGTGTGAAGTGGAATCTCGTTGTGCTTTGATTTCCTTTGTATAATTATAATGATACTGAGTATCTTTTTATGTATTTGTAGGTTATTCATATATCTTCTTTAGAGAAAACTCTGTTTTATTTCTTTGTATATTTTGAATTGGGTTATTTTTTATTATTGAGTTGCAGAAGTTCTTTATATATCCTGTATATTAATCCCACAGCAGATAAATAAGTCACAAATACTATCTCTCACTGTGTGGGTTATACATCTGATCTCATGTCAGGTGTATCTGTATTAATTTTTAACCATTCTAACTTTCGAGGGTACTCAAGGATTTTGATTTTGTCAGGGACCTGTATTTGGGTGGACCCAATCTCTCTGAAGATGAGCTGTAAGCTCTTAACATTCATGGGCTGAACAGCTGGAAATCATCTGTTATTGGATTCTCCTAGGACTTTTTGTACTTTCTTGGTTATCAGTTAAAACCTGTTCATTTTGTTTGGATGATGCATTCCTGAATATAGAAATTTACCTAAAGGTTTACTATTAATCTATTTAGACTATTTGCAAATTTAATAATAGATCTAATAATAAGTATAATGATAGCTTCTTAGGCTATTTACAAACTTAGAAGAAAGTAAAGCAATTGGATTTCTCTGTGTACTAAAAATCTCTAAAATAACTTAACATTCTTTGAGCTTCTACCAGTAGACCTCATAGGACCGTTACTACTGAGCTCAGAAGGATGCTCTTACTATCCACAGAATGGAAATCGTGGTTACTGCTTCTCTCAGAAAGTTTACACAAAATCTGTGAGATTCAATTTGTTTGAATTTTTTATTACTTTGTCTTAAAATCATATTCAGCCATTTCAGTTGCTAAGAAGAAAGTAGTTGCAGTGTATGGCGCTCAGTTATTTATGAGTAATGACCTTATCCATGCTTGGGAATCTTTCTACTATGGCTTCTGTAAGCAGGCTTTTTTTGTGTCTGTTGTACTATTCTCTGATTTTTTTTCATTGGTTTCAATTAATCTTATGTTATTCTTCTTTGCACCATCTAGCAGATGTTAGATTGATTTTTTTGTGGTCCCTGATGTTTTTAAGAAATCTTTCATTTGATGATTGCTAACCATGAACAGGTCTTCTGGATCTGATATTCTATCCCACATTGGTTGATTGTGCTGCATACACCTTCAATAGAATTTTTAATTTGAAACTGTTTTATGGAATTCAGTTTTTTACTATGTTGGGCAGTTATGGTTTTCATCACTTTCCTGAGGTCCATTTATTTTTCGTCTGTACCTTCTCCAGCTGTTTAACCATGTCCTTCATTATGGTCATCATCTTTTTAGTTATCTATTTAATTTTTGTGATTTTGTTTCCTAGAGACCCATTCATCTGCTTTGTTACTCCCAGTGCTACCATTGCAGAAAGTTCAGCTGGGTCTTTTGATTTCTTTCACTTCAAGGACTCCTGGATTTGCCTTGGTGACTAGGAAGTTTGGGGTTGTGTCTTGCTTCTGTGTTTTCTCATTGTCTTTTAGAATTTTTTTTTCTGTGTGGATGCTTGTAAGCTCCTTATGGTAGACAGCATTATTAGTAGCATTGAGACCTCTTTAGGAAATGCCTACTTTTCAGAGATGTCTTCTAAGGGTGGCTGTCTTTTGGCTTTTAAATCAGTCCCACGATCCTGCCTCTTCAGCTTATCAGGGATGGGAGGTTACTACATGTTTGTGCTAGCACCTAGCTCTTTGGTACTGGGCTATGGTAGAGCTTATGACCCCAGACAATCTAGCTATTGGCACATAAGGAAGAACAATGAATCACAATAACTATGTAACCTTGGCTAAAGTAGTATAATCAGTAATAATATCAAGCACAGTTTAGAAGATGACAAGCTGTGATATCTTTAATTTGCCACCTTTAACCATAAGGCACAAAATTTATAGTTATATAGCACAATATAAAATAAATCAGAAAATATATACCACAAATGTCCACTCACTAGAGAAATTTTACCCCGAGGAAGAAACTTTAAAAGGGATAAGAGGAAAAGAAAGAGAAATAAGAAAAGGAAATTTGAATTAACTTGTTTTTTGAGTGGCAGCAGGGGCCAGCAGCAGGAATCCTGCACTCCTGAAAGTTTGTTTCCAGACACTGCTGATGTGGTGACAAATACTTTTACTATCTTCTGTTTGGTAAGAAGTAAATCTGAGGGGCTTAGCTCCTTGCCTTGGCCACCTCTTCCGGATGTGGGGCCACCTTTGCTCACCCCAAAGGCCCACAGAGAGAAAAGTCTTGCAGTGGGTTAGTGTCTCCAGAGGTCGCTAGCCTGATCCATGGTGGGAGTACTGGGAGTTGGACCTGGGCCAGGGCTGAACACTGAGCTACACCCTCAGATTTTATTTTTGTTTTTTATTTTGAGACAGGCTCTAAGTCACTGAGTTGCCCAGACTGGAATTGAACTTGCAATCCTCCTGTCTCAGCCTCCAAAGGGCCAGTCATGCCATCTTTTTGGTCGTTGTAATGATGTGTAACATGGCAATAGTTGACTTAGGTAGCCTTTGCCTTATTTTTAGTTCTCATATTCAGTGATTCCATGATAGGTAAATATTATTGAACTTGCTTTGACTATTCAAAATGGAAAAGTTCACGTACTCCTAAGCTTTTCAATGTATTAGAATTAAATGATGTTAGCACCATGTCATAATTGAAGTGGCCTGAGAGGGAATGAACTCAGTGCTTCCACACAAAAGCAGCCATGGAGAAAGTTTTCTCCAAGGAAAATATGACTGAGTCTCACTTCTGATTCTTGTCCTGACCTCAGGACAAAGCTCTTGCTGTTCTAAAGCACCCAGGAGCCATCTTAGGGTGATGTGATGTGTGTGTGTGGCCACATGGTACCGGTCGCTGCCTGTGCCTTCTGGGGAGCCCCAGGAGCACTGGTGAGCTGCCACCCTTTCCTCCTGCCATTATTTTCCTCCCACTGCCTACAAAGAAGCAACCAGCGGGGCCTGTGGTTCATCTAGGGCTGATGTGATTTCACGTGACTCTGGCTGTTAGAGCTGCCAGCAGAAAATGGTTATTCAGTCTGTTCAGCAGCCGGGCAGGAGCGTGTCCGGGTTGTTTACAGCAGAAGACAGCGCCCCGGCGCAGACGCTGTCTGCACTCGTGGATCTGGTTGGGGATGTGAAGGTGAGCACAGGCTGGGTTTTAAAGTTCCCTCCTGCCACACTCTCCTCCTGCCTGAATCAGCACATGCATCTTTGTATTGGAGCTCATTTGGTTTCTTTCCCTGCACTGAATTCTGGGTGAACACTGGGATACCCTCGAGGCTCCCCTAGGGAAGGGTGGTCTCTACTCCATTGTTGTGGAATTCTGAAAGTTATAATTGGAGGACCAGATGCTCCCCAACTTCAGAATCACTCTGGGGCTACTCATGTATTCTCAAGCTCCATAAAATGTCCAAAGAAATGGTTCATTTTCGAAGAATAGTTTTTCTACTGGGGACTGCTTGTCTTCTTTCTGCTGAGTTTTTCCTGGATTGTGCTTGGCCTTTCCGTGTATCACAATTGTCATTACTCCTTCGTTTTAAAAGATCTTCACTTCCCTCTATCCACAGCTCACAGGCTTACTGTGCAACCAGCCCAGGCTCCACGCAGTGGTCTGACTGACCCTTGGGCTGGGCCATCTTTGACTTCTCTGTGGGCTTCCTGTTGCTCTGCAAATAAAGTGAAAATCTTTACTGTGACATGCAAATTCTATACAACATGGCAAGGGTTAATTTTGTGTGTCTACTTGATTGGGCTGAGGGATGCCCAGGGAGCTGGTAAAACATTATTTCTGGGTACATCTATGTGGAGTTTTCCGGAAGAGATAGGCTTTTGAGTCAGTGGACTGAGTTAAGCCGAGGACCCTCATCCACACAGGAGGCCACCGTCCAATCCATTGAGGGCCTGTAAAGAACAAAAAGCAAAGGAAAGAAGACTTTTTACTGTGCTTCAGCTGATGCTCACCGCTGCTTGTTCTTGGGCCTCATTGCTTCTGGTTCCGAGGCCTATGCTCTTGGATGAGCTCTTATACCATCAACCCCCTGGTTCTCATTTCCTGGCTTTGCCCTGGAATTAGAGCACCAGCTCTCATGGGCCTGCAGCAAGCCCTCAAATAGCTCTTCTTTTCTATGTCTACATCTAGGTCTGTGTCAGTGTCCACATACATGTCCAATAGCCTGCCAATGTGTTTTTCTGGAAAACCCTGATTGTCTACATTAGGCCAACTTCTTGCCTTACAAATGCCCCTCACTCAGAATTCTCATTCTACACCTTCCTTCCCTGCCTTTGCTGTCACTGTCCTTTCAGGTTTTGGTGTCCCCCTGCCACCTGTCTCTGCCTGTGCATGTTGGACTCTGTCAAGCCTTTTTCTACCATCAAAATGTTCTCCTCACAGCATGCGGAATATACTTATACCTCTTATGACAACCATAAGTTTTGTATCCCAGGTTATTTGTGCTTTTGTCCCAGCCTCTGGGAGAGCCGAGCAATGCCTTGTAACCCCTGGAGGCTGGCATCTAGTCTGCATAAGCTTAGCATAAGTGGGTCAGTGGGAACAGAGCGAAACGTCAGACAGGCTGGTGGTGAGGGTTGCTTTAGGTCTTGGTTGAGTCACGAGTCTGTTTTGAGGTGCTCGAGTTTGGAGCTGCAGTGTCCCCAGAGGCCCATGTGTTAGAGGCTTGGTCTCCAGCTTGGCACTTGTGAGAGGTGGAACTGTTGCGAGGTGGCCCTGTGGGAGGCCCATAGTCAGTGGGGGCAGCCTATGAAGCAGGCACCACCCTTCCCACTCTTTCCAAAGCCCCCGACAAGTGCCTCAGCTCTGCTACCTACTTCCCACATGATGTGCTGCCTCTCCATGGACCCTAAAGCAATGCCAGCCATGAATTTAATCTCCAAAACTCACCCAAATGAACTATTTCTCCTTATAAGACAATTCAACATGTCTAAGCATACTATGAGTATGACAGCATTTACCTCAAAGATCGTGTAAAATAATACATATGGAATACCTTTACAAATTTAGAGTATAGCACACATATAAATAAATATAAACAGTAAATATTTGGAGAATTAAAATTGAACAGTTTACAAATGGTTTCTAGAACTTTCCCAGGCGCAGGTATTCTAATAACCCTCTTGAGTTCTGCATTAGCTCTACCACATTTACAAGAGTACCACTTCTTTCTTTTTCACTCAGATAACTTTCTCAGTTGTGCATTTGATCACCAAATTGAAAGGATACAAGGCTCCACTCTTGGAAAAGGAGAGTTTTGATCTTCCTCCAGATAAATACCCTGTGGTTTATGTTGGCTTAGGAGTACAACTGCCTCAAGTAATTTATTTTGGTGGGTGTGAAGGTTGTGGACATGCATTATTTTTAATCTTCAAATTTGTGTTTTGAGAGCCAAAGTTGAATTGGGGCTGGACCAATGTGTGGCAAGGGCCCTCACAGCAATAAAGGCACAAAATTACAGAAATGATCTAGTTGTAGCAGCAAGAGGGTGATGTCAAAAGCTCCCTGGGAGACAGTGACTGCTGAGGCTGCACCCACCACCAAGGGATTTCGCAGAGATAAAATTGTTTCCAAGGACACCTTTACGTGGGACCTAGGAGTGAAATCTTTGGAAAGTGGCTATTTTTATTTGCCCCATCTGCATTCCTGTAAGACCATTGTTAAAGGAAGAAAAATGGATTCTGGAACTTGATAGTTTACAGATTATTTGCAGCCAGTTTTGGTTTATGAGTAATTCTGGGGGAGTGTGGCAAACTTTCCCATTACACAAACACAGAGCCCTTCATTATTTAAAAAGCACTTGGTCTTGGTCTGGAAATGATTTAGGAGTCTAAGCCATGGCAAGTCTGAAGGAACTGCCTGCTACTATTTCCAGGACTCAGGTTTGAGGAAGGCTGGCTTGGGGGTTTTAGGAGGGGAGGAAAGGAGAAGAGAAAAGTTGGCCAGGAGCTGGAGAAAGGACAGAGGGAATGAAGTGGCCATTTCTGACTCCTCCGTTAAGGGGCTGAGCTAATCATATTCCTTAAACCTGCAGCTTCAGCTGGAGGCCTGAGCACAGACATGGCCTCCTCTCTGGGCTCTGGTCCAGGCAGCCTGCACTTTGATGGCTCCTGTTGCCTCTCCCAGCCTATACCTTCTCTAGACTGCCAGTTTGTCAGGTGCCATCCGACTGTGGTACAATTGGAGACACAGATGACTTGGCAAGAGTAAACAGGGCAGACAGAGTCTCCAACATCCCTCAGGGACACTAAAGAAACAAATCACTGGACTCTGAGCACTGTGTCCCTGGGCACTGCCAAGAGGTCCTTGGGCACCTTGCCCTCATCTGTCCTATCTCTGTAGAGTCTCCAACATCCCTCAGGGACACTAAAGAAACAAATCACTGGACTCTGAGCACTGTGTCCCTGGGCACTGCCAAGAGGTCGTTGGGCACCTTGCCCTCATCTGTCCTATCTCTGTGAAAGCAGATTAATGACGTGGCTAGTGTAATTCACACTCAGAGACATCTACTGATCTATGATGGATGTTTTTTCTGAGGCTTGTTAACAGTAGTTGGAGACCACTGAATATTTTGTTATTTTAAACACATGCAAGCATCAAAGAAGTAACCAAAAACCTCCCAGCAAGGAAGAAGCCAGGAATTGATGGTTTCATGGCTGAATTCTCCTCAGACATTCAAAGAAAAATTAATGCCAGGAGAGAGAGAGAGAGAGAGAGAGAGAGAAAGAATCTTTCAAAAGCATTTTCTGAGGCTACTATCACTTTGACATTTAAGTCAAAAACAATGCAAGAAAAGAAAACTACAGGCCAATATCTCTGATGAATATTGATGGAAAAAATCATCAATAAAGTAGTAGCAAACTGAATTCAACAACATATGAAAAACATTATATAACTTGATCAAATGAGACTTACCCCTGGCAGGTAAGCCAGGTTTAGCAATCACAATGATACCTCTACTTGCAAATAACATAACTCAATATATAGAAACCCTCAAACTCCACAAAAAGGAAAACATTTTAGAACTAGTAAGTTGAATAAAGTTTGAGGACACAAAAAGTCAACATACAAAAATCAGTAGCATTTCTTTATATAAGTAACAACCTAACTGGGAAAGAAATCAAGAAAACAATCCCATTTTTAGTAGTCTAAAAATACTATACTTAGAAACAAACTTAACCAAGGAAGTTGTGATCTGCATGCTGATAAGCATAAAACACTGGTGAGAGAAATTATACACAACACAAATAAGTAGTTTCCCATGCTCATGAATCAAGAAGATCAATATTGTTAAAATGTTGGCAATTCTCAGAATAATATATGGGTTCAATACAGTGCCTGTCAAAATCTCAATGACATTCTTCGCAGGACTAGAAAATAACTCTATTATTCATATGAATCCACCAACAGTTCCACACAGAAAAAACAATCTTGAGAAAGCTAGGAGCTTCCTGATTCAAAATTATATTATAAAGCCACAATAATTAAAACTTTGTGGTCCTGGTCCTGGGGACAAAACAGACACATAGACCAGTGGACCAAAATAGGAACAAATCCTAACACATATGGTCCAGTGATTTTTGAGAAAGGACATTCCCTTCATTAACATTGTGGGAAAACTGAATTTCCACTTGCCAAAGAGTGAAACTGGACGTTTATCTTACATCATACACAAAGCCAGCTCGAAATGGATGAATGACCTGCTGTAAGAACTGATACCATCGAGTTCCTGGAAGAGAACCTGGGGAAAACTCGGTGACATTGGCCTTGGCAATGATTTTTTTCATTCAAAACTAAGGCTATAAAAGGAAAAATAAGTAACTTGGACTACATGAAACTAAAAGGCTTCTGTACAGCAAGGAAACAAATGAAAAAGCAATCTAAAAATTGGGGGCAGGGGAGGACTTGTGAGCCATATATCTGAAACAGTTACAAAGATCTCAATAACAGGAAAATAAATAATGTATTTAAAAATGGACGAAGGGGAATGAGCATTTCTCCAGGGAAGACAAAATGGCCAAAATACATGAAAAGATACTCAGTGTCATTAATCATTGGAGACGTGCAAGTGGACATTGCTCTGAGGTAGCTCTCACACGCTTTGTGATGGCTGCGAGCCGTGAGGCAGCAGGTGGGGGCAAGGCCCTGGAGAAGGGAGCTTGCACACTGGCAAAGGGCACGTTGGAGCCTGCACACCGGCAAAGGCCACGGAGATCAACACACTCTCCGTGGGAGGCGGGTGGAGGTTCCTAGCGGAGGAATGTGACCCATAGGACCCACATCCTCCTGTGGGCGTGTACCTAAGGGGACTGAGACCACCGCCCTGGGAAGATCTCTGTACTTCTGCATTACTCACCAGTCAGGATGTGGAAACAACCTGTGTGCACGCTGGTGAGTGAGCAGGCACTGGAACTGTGGTGTGTATCAACAGTGAAACATTACCCTGCCTTTACAAAATGCCCTGCCATTACTGCAACATAGATAAAACTGAGCAGACATGGTAAGTGAAACACGCCCGACACAGAACGAGAAGCGTCCACTGTCTCCCTTCCACGTGGATTGTAAACAGTGGGATCCACAGAGTCAGTACACAGGCTTATTAGTGCTGGGGTGATGCAGCGTGGTGGCTATTGAGCTGCAGAAATCGGGATGAAGAGGCTACAATCTAAAGCATGGAGACTGTAGCTAACAAAACTCTACTGTATTTGAGAGTCCTGTAAAATGGGTAGATTTTGAATGTTCTTATCACACAAACAAAAGATGGGTTACTGTGTAAGATGGTGATTGTTAATTTACCTCACTAACAACTATTTTTCTATCTGTATGGAAGCTATAGCATCATTTATATATTTTAATTATATACAGTTACATTTATTTATTACTTAAGGAAAATAATTGAAAATTTATTTAAATATACACAAGGAATTTTATTTAAGATACAAACAGATCCAGACTGGCCAGTAGTTAGAATTCCACTTGATAAAAGGCTTAAATCACCAACCCATCACCTCTATGAATGTGCGAGTAGTTTACCACAGCTGGGTTGCTTTGCTAAATTTCTTCAAAATAGATTGCCATGCTGAAGGGGGGCTGCATCTTTGCGATTTTTGCCTGGTTCCCTACAGGCTCCACACACTAAGTTGTCTCTTGAGGTTGTTTCTAGCTCTAAGATCTACAGCTCTATGGACTACTTGTGTATTTTATAGTTCATAAAAGTCAGTGGCCACATATTTTACTCTCACTTGGCACATTAAAGATCAGAGAGGTTACATGCAGCAAGACAGCATCCATCGGAGAGCAGCCAGGGCTATTTGAAACTCAGGGGTTCTGCCTTATCTGCTGTTGTTGATAGTTGCGGATAGCATAGATAGGCAGATAATTTGTCATCCACACTGACACTGTTGAGAGCAAGGAGGGAGGACAGGCATAAACCATTTTATATGGGTACTTTAGACATAGGAGGAAAGGAAGGTAGTTTTTTTTGTTTAATGAGGGTGTCAGCAAGTCTTAAATTTGAATTCTACAAAATTTGTGAGGCACTTTAAATGGACAGTCATTACCTGCCACTCATGAGGACTGGGGCTGGCTCCCTGTGTGCTCAGAGGAAGCAGGTGGTGAGGTTGCCCACCCCCCGCCTCTGTGTGGAGAATCAGAAGTAGAAGAGCCTTCGATTTTGAATGTGAGCCTTCTGCTGCCTCCTGCAGTGCTCAGCGCCTCCTCAAGGCAAAAGAGACGGGACAGGTCCAGAGCACAGAGCCCACGGGGCTGAGCTTTGGTGTGCGCCTTGTTGTGCTTGCCACTCTTCCTAACTGTAGAGCAAATCATAGCTGTCTGAGTCACTTCATGGAAAGGCACTCCCAAAATTGATTCCCATCCGTTTTCTGGCTGGACATAACAATAAAGATCAACTCAAATTGCAGGATGGCCCTTTGCCTGCCACCCTCGCTCTGCAACACCCTCTGCCGCGGCTCCAAACTGCCTGTTCCTGGCCGATGTTGCCATGGAGTGGCCACACACATGGGCACAAGATGAGGACTCACGCTCACACCCAGGTGTCACCTACTTCTCACCACGGACCATTTTAAGCCTCGGTTTTCTCTTCTGCACAATGAGAAAGATAATGCCTGTTTCATAGAAGTTATCATGAACAATAAATTTGATATTTAGCATAAAGCTTTCGGCTCAGTGCCTCATTAGGAGTCTGCACTGTTACCAAAGCTTTGACCTCAAAGCAGCAGTGTCAACGTTCAGCAGGTGAGGAAGCTTCACTGCAATGCAACTCTGCTTTCTCTATCTGCTTTTATAGAAATGTGGACTGTGTCAGACTGAGCTAAATGAGTATAAACTCCAATGGCACAGATTCTATCTTGCTTACTCCCCCATTTCTCTTAACTATGGAAACTGTATTTTCTGAATTTCACATTAAAATATAGCATCTGGTCCTAACAATTATGTTGTCTTCTAAAACCCATAAAATGTGTTTTCCTTCTCCACTCTGTGTTGTATGCAGTTGGCCACTGACCCAGGGCATGAAGAGATCAGATACCCCACCACCACCACCACCCCGGGCCTCGGTATGTAGTTGCTGCATCCTGATATGCCTGGTGTGTTTGCTATTTACTGTGTCAAATTGACTCTCAGATTGAATAATGCAAGGAAAGCTTAAGGAGGGGACTGTTTGTGGAGCTTGGATGAGAGAGAAGGGGACTGCAAGAGGTGCTATTAACAGTGGAAGAGCTGCTACCAGTCCTAGGCGCAGAGATGAGGAGTGGGGGCAGAAATAGGAGATGAGGTGATTCTCACTGTTGGAGCCAGCGGGAAGAGAGCAACCAAGGAGACCTTTTGATCTGATCCATCAAAAGGTAGGCAAGAGGATGGCGTCCGTGGGAGATACTGGGTACAAGTCTCTGAGACACAAGAAAAGAATTACAAGTGAAAATTTTGATTAGAGGTCTTGTTTTTTTATGCAGTTCCCTCTCAGGCATGCCACTACCTCCACCTCCCAGCCATGTTCCAGGCCCCCTGAGAAGTCTTCTCATCACCTCTGACCAGGAAGTGACCCTTCTCAGTACTCCTGAGTGCCTTGCCCTTCACCCTAGTGCTTCTGGTGCAGTGAGGATTGGTGTCTTTCTCTAGGAGTCCTTGGAGTCCAAGGATGATGTGTTGGTCCATCTTGTGTCTCTCACTATAGCCCAAGGATACGCACATAAGCACAGAAACACCAAGTTGGTGTTTGCTCAGTGTTTGTTGAATGAATGGCATTTTCCATTGAGTAAAATAATGCTTGATGCAAGATTATAATAAGATCTTCCTTTTATTTTCTAGATTAAAGCCCCAAATCAGTCTCTCTCTTCTCCCTCAGCATGGTAGACATGTTAATGATACAGGTTCCCCAAGTGATACAGCAGAAATATTATAACTCCTAACCTGCTAGATATCTGATATGCTATTTGTATTTCCCAAAACTGAAGAATGAATTCTAAGAAACAGTGGAGATTAAGAGGAGGAAAACTTTGTTGGTAGATATAGCTCCTGAGAGACAGAAGGGAGCCTCATGGGGTTTGCCAACAAGCGCACTTCTCACTGCAAGTTTTATAGAGCAAAATCACTAGTTGGGAAAAAAATCACGAGGTAGGTACAACATAGGTCAAAACTGTGATCAACCAGTAAGATTACAAGTATAGCCATTTAGGTAATATTGACCCAATGGGGAAGCAACTCACGTAGCAAGAGTACATGGAAAAAACAAGGACCTTTTTAGGAAGAGGTTGGTCAGAAGGCCCTGGTCACCACCCAGTGACTGATGCTATCTAGACTTCATTGGACCAGGTAATATCATATATTGTTTGTCCCTCGGGAATGCAAACAGGCGTGACCATTCCATCTTTATCTTGAGGCCTGCTGTTCAATGATTGCGCCTCCAGCCACAGTTGTCATGTGCTCTTATCTTCTGCACTCACTCCCTCGAGGGTCTCGCCCTGTCTGAGCGCCTAGAACATTTCTACCTAACTTAGTTGTCTGTAATAGTAGGACTAACAGAGCGAGGTCCAAGGGCACTGATGAACTGGAACATCTGGACCGTTCCAGTGGCTGTGGGAAGCATCTGGCCAGCAGGAAGGTGTGGGTAGTGAGGTGATGGAGCGATGTCTAGAACAAGGAAACTCCATTAGTAAGTTGAGCATTGCTTACATTTGCGTTCAGATTCCCAGCAGCATCCCTTCCTTTTCTGGAGATCCGACAAAAGAGTCAGTGAACTAAATGTTGTGTTTCCTGTTGCAAAGATCAGAGGCATTAGCAGGACAATTGGAAAGACTAGACAAAATTTTTCTCAGACTTATAATTTGTTATTGTTTTGCTCACTTTTGGTCAGTTATGTGCATGTATGTTTTGTGAATGTATGTACATGAGTGTGTACTTGTAGATCCTTGCATACTTGTGTGTGAATTAGCCCAAACTTAATGATCTAGGAGTAGATTTATTAGGCTGTATCCAAAAATAAGAATTGAGTGAATGTTTATAGGTAGAAAAAGAATGAAGATAAAATACAATAGTGTAAGGGAAAGAAGCTGCTCAAAAGGAAAGAAAAACTGGGATGGGGAAAGGAGAAAGAGAAAATATATATATATTTTGCATGCATATATGTATATTATATATATATTTTGCATGCATATATATATATTCATGCATTACATATATATATGCATGCAATAGCTAAGATAATTGCACTGCTCTTTCTGTTTGTTGAAAGGAGCAGTTAGTGCTTATACTGTTTGATCAGTTTTTCATATTGTATCTGGTAATCTGAGCAACTATTTTAAAGATAGTATGCAATATAATAACCATTTTTAATTTACTGTCATCTCATTTTGAAGTTCTGTATCATTTCTAGTGGTTTTTAAAAAATTCTCTTTAGAATAAAAAAAAAAAATAGAACACAATAGTCTGGAGCACACTTCTGCGTCTCGCCCACCTTCCTGGTGTCTGCCCTCCTCCCGTCCATACAAACCTCTCGTGATGCCACCAGATAAATATTGACTTTTACACTCATCTCTTCCCAAATAACCGGCGTGTCGGAGCGTCTGTTCTGCTCATGCTTCCGCCCTCACTTGATCCGGAAGGACTTTGTGAATGGCAGAGGTATGTGGGCTCCTTGTGTTAAGGAGGAAATGAAGGCCAGGGAAGTGTGAACATGGTCCGGTTCTCATTGTTAGGCTGGGATGTGTGTGTGTGGTTGGGGAGAGGTCGTAGATGCTCATTTTCGATGAGATGACAGTGCCTTTCTGAAATGAGGTTAAAAAGGCTTAGCAAGAACATTATTTTTCTTTATTGATGAGAGTCCGAAAGAGGAGAGCTCCGCTCTGACCCCCTTCTCTGTGAAGCTTCACCAGAGGTTTGGAGCACAAACTCCCTGAAATGCCTGGAGATCCCTGAGGTACCTGGTATCACTGCGCTTGAACAGGCGGCACAACTGCAGTAAAGATAACATTGCCTCCCAAGTTTCTTTGTAGATGTGCTTTTCTAGGACCTGTGTGTCAGGGTGTGTAGAAGAGGGCTGGACAGCAGGTCACTTTTCTTCCTGCCCTGTCCCTCCAGTTCCTGACTGGATGATGGACATCCTCAGGTTAGCATTTCTTCTCAGGACCAATTCACCATGTGTTAAGTTCATTTGAGCAATTTATAAATTTTACTTTAAGTCAACTCAAGCTGAAGGAAAAGTCCCTGGATCTGGAATCTAAACTTATTTGCTTTAGTTTCAGCTTCAGTAGGGCTAGAAGAATTTAGGTTTATTTTAAAAAAATCACCACTAAGTTTACATTTATTCTGGAAGGTTCTACAAGTGTCATTTCTGCTCACAGTCATAATTTCAGCATCCACAAATGCCAGGTCTTTGAACAAGTTTGGAAAGGATGATTGACCAGCGTACTGATGTATCTCCAGGATGCTCAAGGAAGCTCCAAGTTCAGGCTCACTGAGGAAACCGCAGGCTTGTGGCTCAGCCTCTTCTGCTTTCTTACTTCCTGATCTCCCTGCCTAGACTTTGAGGGAGCCATAGGAGGAAGTAGGGGTGAGCTCACTGTGCCCAGTATTGGCCTGGATCCCCCCTTTCTGCACAGCTGTGCCTGTGGGGCTCAGGATTCTCAGGTGGGACTGCGGGTACCCACTCTGCCTACCACAGAGTTACTGAAGGAGTCAGGTAAAATCATGCACTGGACTTCACTTTGAACCTGGAGAGTTACCGGAGAGACAGGAGATACTACGTTTTCACAAATATGCAAAAAATGGTGCCACAGTTTCCAGGTGGGCCTTTGTTCTCTCGCTCACACCTTGTTTTATGAGCTCCTCTGGCATAGTGCTGTGGCCTGAATGCTTATGACTTCCAAAGTTTGTATGTTGAAATGCTAACCGCTGCGGTGGTGGTATTAGGAGGGTGAAGAGTTTGGAAGCTAAGTCTTGGGGGTGGAATGCTCATGACTAAAATTATTGCACTCATAAACGAGATCCGTGGGCACTCATTCACCTCTTTGCCATGTGAAGACAAAGCTGAGAAAGTTTCATTTATGATCCAGGAAGTAGGGTCCTCACCAGATGCTGAATCTGCTATTGCTTTTGATCCTGGCCTGGCCAGAATTATGGAATAGAAATTTGGGTTGTTTAAGAATCAGCCTACAGCATTTTGTTATAGCAGCCCTAAATGGTCTAAGACACACATGTCTCTCAAACTGCATTCTCTTCTAGGGACATGTGTCACCATGTCCTGCAATGCCCGAAGCCACTTGGTGTGCATGCATAACTTCCTGGAGCCTCAGTTTTAGGCAAAAAGATTTGTGGAGGAACACATTTTTTAAAAAAAGATTGACACATTCCCTTATTTATCCACCCATTCAGAAACCATTTACAGAGTGCCTATGGGTAGAACTAGATGCTATAAATAGCTCAAGCATCACGATCCCCTCTTGTCACTTGCTCATGACCTATAATGCAATCTGCATATGGGGTCTGCATATAGGATCAATAAAGGCAGTCTATCAGTCATCAGTATAGGCAGTTAGTCTTAGCCCTTCTGTTCCTAGGCAGTTTGACAAGATTACAAATATTTCTGCAATCATTATGTAACTTCAAACTCTGGACCCATGAGTTGAATTACAACTGCAAAGATCACGCCACGGTTTCCTATGGAACTGGTTCTGAAAATTTCACCATGTGATAAATGTGGTTTGGTCTGTGGTTTCCCTGGCTGGGGCTCTGTAGCTCTAAAGGCACACAATGCTCTGTCCTTGGAGAAGCCTCCTCTAATTTTGAGGAACAGTGGCTCTTTCCATTGCAGAACTGTACCACCTACCTTCTTCTTAAAGTCCTATTGAGCTAATCCTCTCACTCAGGATAACTGCTCATTAACCAGCTTTTATTCCTAGTTAAGATAAAATCTATTTGTTTTTTCATTTTGCAGTACTGGAAATGATTATACCCAGAACCTTATACTTAATTACATTCCCAGGTCTTTTGTTTTGTTGAGACAGGCTTTTGCAAAGTTGCTGAGTCACTCAGGCTGGGCTTGGAGGTTCATGCTCCCTCCCTCAGCATTCCAGCATGCCAGGCCTACAGGTGTGCACCCCGAGCCTGGTAAGGTGAAGTATTTAATCACGCGAGCAAACAGCTGTCACTGAATGTAGCAGTGTGGCCAGGAAGATGGCATGAATCCTTCACGCTTAAAAGCGTGTGAGCTGAGAAAAGGTCTTCAGCCCTCTGGATCCCTTCTGTGTGATGGAGACACAAATGTCTGCCTGCTGTCTCTGTGAGCAGGCTTTTCAGTCTCTGCTACAAGATCCCTCATGTCAGGAATTCTACATCCATGCTTTCTTGACATTTCGTACATGTCCTGAAAATTTATGTGTGTTCTACATATGTTCTCTTCTGTAATGTGGACCGATTTGTTTTAATATATAAGTAATGTTTTCCCTTCCGAATCTTGGTGTACTACTGATGTTCCAGAAAGAACCATTATGTAACTCCAACACATTACGGCAAAACTTCTGTGTTCGGAAAGTGTGGTTATTAAGGAATACTCAGCCCTAAAGTATTCAACAGTCATGCATCCAAAAGAACATAGTAGCCATTAGTAACATTTTAACAAACGTTAAAAAACATTTGTTTTGATTGATATGTAGCTGTTTCTGCAGCCTCGAGTGGTGACTGTTCTCTTTCAAGAACCCCTGAATTCTGCATGGCCAAGAAAGTGGTGGACCAAAGTCTGTACTTTATAGATACTAGGACGCGCTCCATTCTTATTTGATGGCCTCTGCCATTCATGCTCTGAAGTGTTTTTAATGCAACTCCATGGTGCATGTAACCTATGTGCAGTTCCTGGCATAAACTAAATACTAATAAGCAGTATTTATTTATTTTTGAGTGGCACCATAGCTGGATCCCTGTTTTTCTTTCAGCAGGACACAGCCTTCCGTCTCCTGTGACCTCTGCTTCCCCCATGCCATGGAGTTCTGGGCTTTGAATCACATCATTTCCCTTCTTCCAGTGGCTCTTGAAATGGGCAGTGATTCAGGTCTGGAAAAATCACAGCCCCAACCCATTCCCCAGTTGTAATGATAAGCAGATGTGCACAACTGAAGTGTGTAGCTTAGGAGGTACCAGTGACAGTCTTTCCCTGGAGCCCTACAGTGCAGAGGCCCAGGAGTGCTTTGTCTTCCTTTGAAATGTAAACTGGAAAGGACGTGACTCCAGCGTTTCTGGAGGCCTTGAGCATGCAGTGGAGGAGGGACCTGAGAAGTGACACACACAAACAGACAAAAGGAAAGAATGAGGAAAAGAGAGAGGCCACTTTCCTTGTGTGAAACAGTGACTCAAGCCTTGCTGTGGAGCAGCATCATTCAAAGAGCTCGGAAAACATTCAGGGGCCCAGGGTTGCGGAGGTCAGGAAGAGACAGGTCTTTTGCGGTTCTGCCACACCCTTCAGGTGATTCAGATGCAAGTGTGTTAGTTAAGTTCTCATTGCTGGGGCTCCATATCTGACACCCACAACTTGAAGGACCAGAGGTTTATTTTGGCTTGCAGTTTCAGAGGTCTTAGTCCATGACTGGCTGGCTCCAAGGCAGAAACAGTATGCTGGATGGCCTGGCAGAGGAGAGCTGCTCAAATCACCACAGGCAGCGAGGAGGTGGAGAAAGAAGGAAGGAGCTAGGGCCAAGAACACACCCTTCCGTGTCGCACCCTCAGTGACCTACCTCTTACCTCCTACAGGGCATTTACCTATGAGTGCATCAGTGCGTTAGTCCACTGATTAATTGAGCACTCCCATAATCCAGTCACATTCCAAAAGCCCCACTCTGAATTCATGAGATTTTGAGGGGATATTTTAGATCTAAACCATGACATCAAGGTTCCAGACCTATGAGCTTGATGAGTTTCAAATGCACGTGAACCAAGTTCTTTGTACTATTTAGTGGCATGTCCTACACATTGCACGATGAGGAGAAAAGAGAAGGGAGAAGAGATGAGGTGAGGAGAAAGGAAGCTATTTGTTTAGTGCTAGGGTTTTTCTTTCTCCAAGAAGATCAAGATAAAGCTATCTGTCTCTCCTAATCATTCATGTGTTTTTGGAGGTCCAGAATTATGTCCTGTTTATAGTGGTGTCTCACATTTTTAAGCATAAGGCTATGCATATGAAAGTCCTCAGTCATGTGTATTTGTTATACCAGTTTTATTGATTGTTCTCTGTATGGTCAGGAGAGAACTTCTAATGAGTGATCTTTAAATTTTTTAGTGCCCAGTGGGCAAAAAACATGGTCTCTATCACCCCACTTGGGGAAAAAAGAAAAGGTGCATAATATGTATGATGCTGTGGTGGACATTACCTGATGTCACCCTCACAACAACCCATGGGCAGTGATACGACTTCTGCAGCTCCAAATGAGAAATTTTTTTTGTGGGTACTGGGAATCAAACTCAGGACCTTACACTTGCCAGGCAGGTACGGCACTGCTGAGCTAAATCCTTGGCCCTAGATGAGAAAATTTTGAGGGAGTCAGCCATTCAGGATGCAGAATGGGATGGTAATTATCAGCATGGACTCCAGACCACCAGGGTTTGTTTCTGGCTCCATCGTTTATGAGTTTGTGTGATCTTGGGCAAGTTCTTTGAGTTCTCTGTCTTCAGTTTTCTCATCCATAAGATGAGAACAATGATATTTACTAAATGGATTGTAAAGTTCTACAGAGATGACACAACATGAATAGAGTTCAATAATAGTGGTTTACAAACACCCCAAACCGGGATTCCTTTTTACCAATAAAGCATGTTCTGTAAGATTTGTGACACACCTGAGATACACAAAGATGTCATTAAAATTAAAGACAGCAGGGCCACACCCCAGTTAAAGTGACCCGCCTGCCCTGGTTTGCAGAGGACCTTCCTGGTTGCAGCATTGGAAGTCCTGCACACTGTGGTCCTGAGCCAGGCGGGATAGTTGGTTACCCTAGAGCATGTATTTTCCAAGTCGGAACCTTGGGAATAAGGCCTGAGATTCTACAGCTCTAACAAGGGAGACACTGGTGTCTCGGAATAGGAGAGAGTGATTTATGTTGTGAGTAGATCTGATTTGAATCTGGTTTTCGGTCACTTTGGGAAATATGAGTTTGGCTGTGCTGATGGTTTCTGGAAAGTGACTCAGAAGCAGACGTGATGTGACGGAGCCTTTCTTGATGTGGACATCAGTCTTGGCAGCACATGAGAGCAAGATAGTGGCCACAGGAGCAGCGCTAAGCCCCATATGCGCTCAGGTCCCAGGGTCAATGGGTAAGAATAGGAATATATTTCCATCTTTCCAGAAATACAGAGAAAAATCTGATTACCTTTCATTCGCCCTGACTGGGTCACATATACCAGTGCAGCAGACTGATGGGAATAGCCCGGCGTCCCATGTGCCTCTTCTGGAGTGGAATCAGTTTCATGGACTACGGTAGACCGCAGGAGCCACACTTCCTTCCGGATGGGAAAACATTGCTTTAAAGAGGAAGTCAGGCCGCACTTACTACCTACAGTGTGAGTCTGGGCCACAAAATCTACAGATGTACTACAGCTGGGCTGTTACTGCATCCTAGTGTTGCTGGGGGAAAGCCACTAAGAACAAGTTCAGCAAATCACAGGCTGTCCCCGAAAGGAAGAGGCCATGAATCGAAGGGGCTCGGCCTCTTTTCTCTAAATAGAACATAGTTCATCCAATCGCAGACAGATGTTTGTTTATCCTGAGCTGAGAGCTCTCCAGCAAGAGGACTGCAAATAGCCTTTCCCCCACAGACTGTTTTGGGCTTTTCAGCTCTTACTAAATAGCAACTTAGTGGAATGGAAATGGAATACTAAATATGTGTGGAGAAAAGCTAAAGAGCTCTTATTTCACAATTCCAGAATTCAGAGAAATAAAATAGTAGTACTGTTATTGGCTCAAGGGGGAGGATCTTTTATGGATGAAAGAACTTTGCTTGGATAATTTTGCCATCCCAAGAGACTTTCCCTGTGGCTGTGTTATACAATAACTCCTCCTGTTTTTATTATGTACTATTCTGTTGGGCCTTATGAAATAAGAAATTCCTTGCTGTACATTTAATTGATATGGGATAGGACTTTTCTACAATTTGCATGTCCTTTGGCATACCACTAATTCCCACTCTTGTAAGAAAAAAACAAGTTTGGAGGCAACTTTTATTAAGATTTCCTGTCACATAAATTTGAGGTAATTGGACGAAGGCCTTGTTTAGTGTATGCCCATGCCAGTACTATTTCATGGATTTTAAAAGTAGGACAAATTTGGGAAACTTAAAACTCTGATGATGAACATTTGAAGATGGTTTTTGATTTCTGGAAAAACTCTCATGCCTGACACAGGTAACGTCAATTCCCTTGGGAACTAGTACTGACACAATGAAGTGACACTTGCCTTTATGAATTAAAAAGCACGTTTCTCTATCTTACTAACCGAGCTCGAGAGTCTGTGGACTCTGATCTGTACGAGACATGGCAAATGTATCACAAATTTGAGAACGTGTCCATGATGGACCGTATCATTGAGTTCCGTCATTCCACCCCGGTGACAGAAAAGTCCCAACTATTGTATGTGGAGATCCATAGCCATGTGCCTTGTCATAGTCTAGAATATCCTGTGTCGGGCTAAATTCTTAGGAAGCACAAAGTATGCAGAAATTATTTCAAGGTAGGAAAACAGCTGCCCACCGTGTAATTCAAGGGGTGTTAGGGTGGATCCTGCCTAAAGGCGGAGAGTCCACAGAAATGGCCCACCGTGGCAAGAGTGAATGACTCATCATAAAGTCATCTTGCAGACAAAATCAAAGAGCCATCCTTTCGGGGTTCCTCCTAACTTACAGTCTTCACTTTCAGCCACCTCCAGCTTTATCAGTGTTACAGCATTAGCAATTGTCTTTAAGCAATTCCAGTTATTATGACACTTCTTGTGCACTGTGGGAAAGTAAATTAATACAACCATGTAAACAATAGTACAGTGGTTCTTCGAAACATTAAAAATAGGTCCAGGCGGGCCAGGGATTTAGTTCAGTGGCTTAAGCACCTGCCTGGCAAGCGCAAGGTTGTGAGTTCGATCCCCAGTACCCCCCCCCAAAAAAAAAACTTAAAAAAAAAAAGATCCAGGTATACTGCTTCCTGGTGACTATCCAAGTGGTATGAAATCCATATATCAAAGTGATTCCTGCACATCCATGTTTATCCCAGCATATTCTCAACAGCATGGTGTAGGATTGGCCTGGGAACCTATCAGTATATAAATAGATAAAGGAGATGTGGAACACACTCAGAGTATTGGTCAGTTGTAAAGAAGATGACACCCCATCCTTCATTACCAAATTGCTAGAACTAGGTGACATCATGTTAAGTGAAATAACCAGCCAAAAAGATAAGTACTGCATGTGGAAACTAAAAAATGTTAACCTGAATGTATAATACAATCATACCAGTACTAAAAGAAGAATGTGAACTCTACCTTCTCAGAGATTAAAAATAACTATGAACTTTCAAAAGTACACGAAAACAGCTTCTTGAATTATGAAAAATAAAACATTTTCTTTGGTCTTCCACACTGCTAGAATTCTTCCTCTGGAGAAGCTTGTCTAAGTAACTGGTGTCCCCAGATGTCTCAGTCCCAGAAAGCCCCTGAATGATACTCCGAGGATGATTCTCATAAGCATTTCCAGATGAATAGCACCTGGAATGGTGGAACCAACACTCCCGTAGTTAGACAGCTATGATTATATTTGTAACTTGTCCAAAGCTTCAGTTCTGTAAGGCTTGGCATAATTTTCTGAGTTTTGGTCTCAAGTTTGCAAAAAGGGTGTTGCTGTAAATTAATACCATATTTTACTTTTTCTCTGTTTTTTTGGCTTGTGGGACTGGAACTCAGAAGGAAGAACTCCAAGAAGAACCTAAGTGCGCTGAGTTGGAGCAGAAGATGCCGTCAGGTAGAGTACATGTGGTCCTTTCCTGGCTGCTGTTGCTGATAGCAGCACTCAGTGCCACCCAAAGCTGCAGATTGCAGAGGAAAATCTGTGTTTCCAAATGATTGGAAACATGATGAGGAATGTCACTGTGATGTATTCCAGGCATGACATCTGGACAATCTAGTCATAATGTGAAAAATAGCTTATTCTCTTGTCTTCTTTCTTTTATTGATTGCAGTTCTTGATGAACAAATACTTGCAAAGTAGTACATAATGATGAAGAAATTTCAGATTCAGTAATGCTAAAATAAGGAATGTGGTTATTTACTGGAATGCTCATGATATCTTGGAAAGTGTTATTTAGATACATTTGCTGCATTTTTAAAATGTTAGTGCATAGTAAAATATGTGGCATGAATAAAGTTATTTATCCCAGAATGGGACTTCTGATGAGACTCTGTGGAAGGAAACAAGTGATGAGCCAGTTTATAACTTAGTTTGTGACTCAGATCAGCAATGATAATAAGAAGTAATGGTCATAAAATAAACACCAGTTGAGTGGACCTAGAATCTGGAAAACTAAATCTCAATGCTCTCATCTTCAGTTTTCCTAAAGCTTTTAGTGTTGTGTTTTATACGGTTCAGTATTAGAAGATAGCTCCAGGTGTTTGCTCCTGGGAGAAGGTTGTGTTCTTTGTAACAATTCCTTTTGATGAGACACCATGTCCCACGAGGAGTGCCCCGTTTCACACAGACAGCAAGGAAGGCTGGGCAGGTGGGTGGAGTTTGGTTTTGTTCCCAGCCTGCCCTTCCTGTGCTGTACTCCTCCTCCTCCTGGTGCTCGCTGCCTGCTCCCTTCCCTTCCAGGTTCCCTACCATCAGAAGGGCAGGCAGTTAGACACAGGGGCCATAGCAAGCCGTGTTGCCTTTCTTTAAGCTGCTGGTAATACAAATCTCAAATCTACCAGTGGAATGAAAACATATAGCCACTGCTAAAGGGATTTTAGACATCAGCAAACAAGCAAAGAAATACAAGTGGGAGGAGCAGGAGGTGGCTGGAGGTGGCACTTGCAGTGGTGATCACACTAATAGCCCGCTGCCTTCTCAACCTGAGCACAGGTGGCCCAGAATCCCAGAAGCATCAGGTGAAGGCTCTGTTAGTCTGTGTGCTCCCGAGCAGGCATCATATCCTTTGGTGTGTGTGTACCGGGAGTGGAACCCAGAACTTCACACTGAGCTGTATCCTCAGCCTCATCCGTGTATTCACTCATTCATTTTGAGACAGGGTCTCACTAAGTCACTAAGTCACCCGGGCTGGGCTTGAACTTGTGATCCCCCGTCTCCGCCTGCCCAAGTGCTGGGATTACAGGCATATGCCACCATACCTTGTAGATTACATCTATTTAAAAGTGAAGTTTGACCTTTTATTGAAAAGTACCACTTTAAAGACACATTGCATCCTTTGGACATAATATTTGATGCAAAAATAAAGAAACGAAATATGAACCTAAATCTGGGCTTTGCCTATAATTCTGCACAGGAAAAGGGAAGAATGAGCTAGCAGCCCTGCAAAGAGTAATGATCTTTGTAGAGGAAGAGTCTCCATACTTAGATGTTTCTTACCTATGGCCAAAAATTGTTTCGATAATAAACAAAGACTGCCAGTAGTACCAAGGAAGAGGCCATCACACCAAACAGAGAGCTTCATGAGTGTGACTGCAGATGGGCCAGTTCCTGGAAACTGCTGAGGACGGGGAAGAAGGCAGTGTGTGTGTTCTCACCCGGACGTGGACCTGCTTTCTTGGCAGCTGCAGGAGCAGAGCACTCTTTCCTTCTGTATCAGTCAGGGTTCTCTAGGGAAACAGAACTACTAGGATACAAATCTGGTAAGAGGTACAGTATGTGGAACTGATGCACGGGGTTATCTGGGCTGAGAAGTCCCATGGCTTCTCACTGTGAGCTGGCCCCCAGGAAAGCTGGTGGTGTAACTGCCCCAGCTTAAGGGCCTCAGAGCCAGGCGAGCCTGTGGTGCCTGTCCTAGCCCTCGGCAATGGCAGACAAGAAGCAAAAGGGGTGAATTCCTCCTCCCTCCACTTTTGTCTACCCCTGACCCTGACAGGTTGGACCCTCTCCCCTGTAACTTGGGAGAGCAATCTGCTCCACCAACAGAAGATTCGGAAGATTCGTGTCACTGGAAACACCTTCCAAGACATGCCAAGAGCACCCTGGGGCCCAGGCAAATCAGCACAGAATGGGCCATCACTCTCCTTCCCATCGGCCTTTCCATGGATGCTTTTCTTTCTCCAAGCCTTCCATGGCCACTCTGCCTCTTATTTTGGAGAGAAGTTTTATGGTGAGCCTCTGTTTAATCTCTTTATTCCAGTGAAATGCTTCTAGGACAATAAGCCAAACACCTACAAAAGGCATCAGTAGTGAAGAAGATCAAAGTTGAACATTTCTTGTCCAGTGCAGAGACCTGGGATTATAGCTGATCTAGAGACACTGCAGATTCTGTCCTTACTCATGTCATTTGTAGCCAAATAAATAGAAATTGATTACTGTACACTATGTAGAGGGAGAGAAAAACCCTTTAAGGATAGCATATCATGTCTCCCCTTGTTTATTTATTTCCTATGGGTGAGTCAGTGAGTAAACAGGGCAGCTATGCTTTCTTCTAAGAACTCTTTTTGAACATGAATTGCATTTTTCTATCGGCTATATTTTTAAAAAGTGAAATATATTTGAACACCTTACCTCTCTCTCACCATTCCTATTGCATTGCTTTAGAAACAGGTCGAGTATTTCTGTGTGCAGAAACATCTTTCAAATGAGTATAAAATTCAAGGAGACCTTGTAGAATCCTTATTATATATCCAGCGTTACTTGATCTCTGTTCCCAGGGCTTCAAATGTTGCAATGCTTGGTCGTTCGAGGGGGCAGTCCTGTAAGCTGGCGGTTGTGTGATGTTCAGTTTTCATCAGAACGCTCTGTGTGACTGGAGGTCACCTGGAGCTCAGTGCGTCAGCACATTTTCAGAGTTGGCCGTGTGTGTGGTTTCCTGAGGTTTGTAGGTTACTTCAGTGTGAAGTAATAAACCCCAAAGGGTTAAAGTTCTTTACATAAAGTGAGTGCAATGAGGAAAACAATATGCGCATTTTCATAACTTCTATGGGGAAGCGAGACCTGGGTGTACACTGAGCAAGTCTTAGGTCCCCTCTGTGTGAGGTGAGCCCCCTGCGGGAAGGTCAACATTCACACTAACAGTCCAGGCTTTGTTGAGCAAGACCCATTTTCTGTTTATTTAGACAAATGAAGTATCTACTTTTGCTTTCATGTCATAGTAAAAACAGTCAAAAGTGACGCTTCCATCAAAGCCAAGTGTATGAGGTGTGATTGAAACATATGGTGAATATTTAAATTAAGAAAAATGTATTACAGTGAAGGACACATTGCCCTTGATTCCCCTCACTCTGAGTGTGTGTATCCCATCATCCTTGTCACTTTCCGAGGCAGCTCTGAGTCCTCTTGCATGAGTGTCATGGCTGCCATCTGCTAAATCAGTTCAAAATCTCCCATGGTGATTCTGACTTTAGTGAAGAGCCGGAAGTTGTGTGGGTGCCAGATCCAGGGAATAAGGTAGATGAGGACACAGGGTCATGTTTTATAAGCCTGCCTTTCCTTGGATGATGCTTAGCAGCAGAATTCACAGTATTTCTGATCACACCTTGTAAAGACACTCTTGAAAGAGAACTTCCAGAATTGCTTCAGACAGTGGCAAGAGCGAGAGGACTGTAGGGAGTTGATCCGCAGGCCGGATCAGAGGACAAACGTGTTTGAAGTGAGAGAGACGTATGTTTCTATCATAGTCATATTTCAGTCTCTTCACTTGTGCAGAATCCACACAGACTTCCCCAAGACTCTGCCCAAAGACTGAATAAACAAAAGTTTACATAAACAGATTAGAAACTTTCTCTGTCCTGAATTCAATTTCTTTCCGTTTCCTTCATCACAGGCCAAACAGTCTAAGAACTGTAGTGGGTTTTTAAGAGAGAGAACACTCCTGGAATTTGGAGACAACTGTCAGGGAAGTGCTGGTTCCAAAACTCCTTTCCAGGACTTTCTGGTCTATCTGACTCATGCTTCACTGCATATCAGGCCTTTGCTCCCAAGATTTTTCTTGGTCACCTGCTATAATGCTGTGATCTCCTTTTCAATTCTTATATCCTGTCCAGCTTGTTTTTCCTAAAGACACTGAGTGATGGTCTTGGAAACAACCTAAATGCCCATCAACTGAGGAATGGATAAAACAGACGTGGTTTTTTATACAATGGAGTACTACTCAGCCATAAAGAAGGATAAACTGGAGACTTTTATAGGTAAATGCATGCAACTGGAGAACATACTCATTAGTGAAATAAATAAGACACACGTGTAAACATCATATTGTTTCATTAGTGTGTGAAGCTGAAAGAAAAACATATGTAGAAGTATATATATAAAAATAGTTAAGATAGTTATACACTGATTTCTCTGAGTCTGCTGAAGAGAAAGATTTGTGCTAGTATTGTTCAGACAATTGAATGCAGATGTCTTGTGCTCTGGGTGAATGATTTGGGGATGATGACGTGCAGTGTATGTACCATTGTTGCTCCCTGATTGATGTGTTTTGAAATTTTGTTGTATTTTTCTTCTCTTCCTCTTCCTCCTTTTTTTCCTTTTTATCTTTGAAATAAAATGTGCTGGGGAGAAAAAGACACAGTGCCTCCCACTGTGCCATGAGGCTGACTTAGTTTGGTCTGTTGCCCCTGCACAAGGCAAGCTCGGTGAGGGCAGGGATGTTAGGCCCCCTGCACAGGCAAGCAGTGCCCAGAAGGGAGCTGGCTAGGAGCAGGTGCTCAGTGAATATTTGTGGAATGAAAATGAGTGCTTGTTTCCTTAAGCTCTTGCTAAAGCAATTAGATGAATCAGAGCTGAATGCTGTTTTCTATTTGCTTTTTACTTCAGCTCTCAGCACAAGGTCTGGAACACATAAAGAACTATAAGTAAACAGTTGTTTGCCTCAAGTATGCATTCATGAATGAAAGGCTGAGTGGTTTCCAGGAGTTTTTGGTGTACATCAGGTCCCAGCCCACGCACGTGTGTCATGCTAATCTGGGGAAATCAGAGATGGGTCAGGCGTGAGCTAGCCTTCTGCAAACCAACACGCTTCCTTCTTCCCAAGGGTCCTTTCTTCCCATTCTCTTCATCCCAGGACAGCCTGAGAGTTTGTCGTGGCTTTTATTGGAGAAAATGACCCCAGGGGTTGTAGATGACTTTTGAGAAGGATCTGATACTTTGGATCCTTTGTGAAATGGAGCTCATCTCTATTTTAGTTTGAAGAAGCCCACTATTTTGTCTCTGTTTCAGGTTTTAGAGATCAGGTTTTTACTGTCATTTAAATTCTTCCTAAGAAGTAACTGTGGCAATATGCTGTCGCTAGAGAGTAAGCAGGGGAACATAGGCCTGAAGAGGAGATACGGCCCCAATTCTAAGAGCTCAAACTCTGCAGGACAAGAAGGCATGGGCTGTAAACATATAAAAAGATGTTTCTAGAATTTACTGATAGCTCTCGCGTTATCAAGTGTAAGTAGGAGAACATTATTATTGATACTGTAATTATTATTATTGCCTAAGTCTTCTCCACTGGTTAAGTCAGTCGGAATGGCCGTAGGCTCTGAGGAGCTACCACGCCCGTGGCCAGGTGTTGTAGTCACTTCCTTCAGCACGGAGACACAGAACTTGACACAGGAAAGGAGGAGAGGTTAACTCTGGCTCGGTTTCAGAAGTGTCAGTTTGTGACTGGCGGGCTCACATGCAGAAGTGCACTGTGGAAGGGTCCACTGCAGAGGAAAGCGGTGAGAAGAAGGGAAGGAGATAGACTCCAGGTCACAGCCACAAGGACAGCGAGCGGGGTCAGGCCCATCTACTAACAGTGCATCAGCTCTAGAGCCCCACAGTCCAGCCACCTTCCAAAGCCCAACCTCTGCGCCCAGCTTTGGGGAACATTCTCCATCTAAACCGCGACCCTAGGGATGGGCCAGTGTTTGCTTTTGGCAGGAGAGACAGCAGCGGTGCAAGGAAGTTCCTGCACACTAAAGATGTGCTATCTGTTTCTAGCCCACTGCCATTTTGCATTCAGAAGGTGTCAACTAATGACGACATTTCAAAGCTCTCAACAGTCTCAAGGGCCAAACTATGAAGTAACATCACCACCCACAGCTCCAAAAACATCACCCGTCCTCCTCTGGATCGCTCTACTTTTTCAGCCTCTCTCTATAGGCACAGGGCTAGCTGTTTCTAGGTTTATTTTTTTTAATTCAGGAAAGTCAACAGTATTTATTGCTCATGAGCTGGGAAATGCCAGAGATAAATAAAAATGAAGTCTGGCTTGGTCTTCCGTGTTTGAGGTAGACGTGACACGCTGTTGATGGACTGGGTACCTGTGCCCTGTCAGAGAACCGAGATGAACATGTGCAGCAAACTGTGGAGTGTGCCACTGTCTCATGTGCCTGAGCTGCTCCACACCTAGTTCCACATCTGTAAGCACAGCGGAAGTGGAGGCACGGAGCTCTCCAGGTTACTCGCCACGTGCTTTAGTTACCAAATGAAACTTTCAGTGTGGTGAAGTGCGGAGAACTGCTTGATTTTGTATGTCACTGGATCTCTTTGTATCCTATTTCACATTTTCAAAAAGTTTTCTTTATTTGTTTGCTTAAGATTTAATGCTGGTCCTTTGTAAAAGATCAGAGGGGAAAGAATTATAAAGATGCCAGTACTATACACAGTCAGAAGTGGTGGTATTCAAATGTTCCCTCCTTGAGGAACCTCTCTACCCACTTCCCATTTCTCACTTGCTTTGCCCATAGGAGTAAAAGATGGATCTTGTATTGCTCTCCAGGGACTTGGACATCCAGCCAGCTTTCTCGTTAGGGTGCATGTTCCGTCCCATTCTTGGGATGTGGAAAGTGGAAACTGATACCTAGAAATTCTAGTTCCTGGACACAAACATTCAGAAGAGAAAAAGTAACCCAAAGTTCTCAACTCTCAAAGATTGTTTTTGAAACAGTCTTTTGGTGATTTTGTTTCTTACCCATGTTTCCTTGCAAACATCTCAAAAAAAGTGAAATCCTGGCTTTATAGCCACCATACCTTGCAGGTGCATCTGCTGAGATGGGCAACAGGGGAACTGAATAATGCTCAGATTGCTCTCCTACTCCCCCACCCTCCAAATTGTGGTTTCCCTGAAACTGTGGGGGTTTCTGGGATCAATTATTAGTTTCTATGGAAAAATCCTCAGATTACTGAGGCCAAGAACTCTGAACCACAACTTCACAAGGGTACACAGTATTTTTCACCCCATTAATTGGTCGAAATGGTAGCATTCCCAACATCTTAAAATTTGGTGATATTTTTTGAATGCAATGTTGACGCTTCCTGCTGAGAGATATTTAGTAATTGATTTTAAAACTGAGATTTTCCCATCATGAAGTTGACTATCACACAGCAAGTCTGTTTATTTAGTGCCATATTTTGACTTAATTTAAATGTGCTTGATTTGAGCTTCAGGAGATTTTTACTACAATGTCACTTACTTATGAACTACCAAACATGGGCCCTGCTGCCCCCCTGAATTTCTGATTGGTCCTGTGTGAACTTAGATAATGGTGCATCCTGTTTTGAGCCTTTTTTTCCCTTTTTAAGCAGATTAGAAAAGAACACCTCTACTTCTCATCCTTCATCACTGACAGAGATATGACAACGCAACAAAGCCCTTTCTCGCATGAATTATGCCTTTCTGGTTAACAAATTAACAAGTTCTGGCCATAACTAATAATCAGTAACTAATAATAATTAATACCTAGGCTTAATAAGCAGGGTATGTTCCTCAGAAACATTCAGAATACAGCAAATTATTCCGAAAACCTGGAAGGTGCTCATACTGCTTGTGACTGGTGTTCTACACAGGACGAACTCATCTTAGAAGTGGTGTTTGGTTGGTAGCCTTTAAAAATTTTTTTAATTGGTTGCCAATGTTTAAAAATTGAAAAATTATATGAAGAAAACCCAAATTCCAATTTCTCTTGAGAAGCTAAGAGCTAACCAAATCAGGCTAAGTAACAGTGAAAACACAGTGTTGGTGGGTCTCTAGCTGCTCTGGTCCAGCCAGTCCTGCCCTGAAGGACTTTTCAGGCTTGAACTGACAGTTTAGGAGGTCAGGAGAAATGTGGGAAAAGGAAGAAATACAAACAAGTACAACCCTTATCCTTCTCAGGCAGGAAGAAACTTCCGATATGCTCATAGTTTGACGGACAGTGTCTTCTGTGGTTTCACTCTTTAATCAGAAATCTCTTCATCTGTGAGCTGAGGAGCAGGTAACACTGTGTGAGGATGGTTGCTATGGAAACAGTGGAGCAAATGCAAGCATCAAGCTTGTGAGTTCTTACCTTGGCCAGCAGGTTTAAGGGAATTGCGTAAAAATCACTTGATGAAAGGGAGTAACGGTATACTACTCCATGGCTTTTCGTGATTTCAGGAAAGGAGGATTTTGCAACTGTGAAGAATTCTGTGAAGAATGCAGTCAGTGGGTGGCTGTGTGAACTGCTAGCACTACAGTTCTAGCTCCATTGCAATGACACAGGAAGTCGGAACTCTCAAGGAAAGCTCTAGAGCCTGGGCTTTCCCCTGGTCCTCCTCCTTTTGAGAGAAGTGTGCTCTTGAGAGGGCTGGAGTGAGGGTTGCTGCTTGTTCTGTCCCTGAGTAGTGAGGCAGATGATGCCAAATCACCTAGAAGTGTTTGCCTGGCTATGTGCCTGGCACCTTGTAGGTAGACGCTGATGAAGCATGACTCCAGTGTGTATAGTAATCATGGACAATTTCAGCACTGCTGTCCACAGAGAAACATACAAAGCAACCAGCTGTCATTGGCTTTTTCCAAAGCTGTGGAAGCAGAACAGATCAAAGACTCAAAAACTCAGGGCAGGTTTTGTGACGTTCTGATTCCAGTGCAGTGAGTCCCTGACTCAAACATGTTCCATTCCCTGAGAATGTTCACAAGTTGAATTTGTTCATAAGTGAGACAGAATGAGCCTTACATAACTTTGATGCAAATATACAATGCATATTGCATTGTGCTCCCTAGCAGTGCCTTCCACATCAATACCACTTTTCCTTCAGCTTTGAGAGGTCTGGGCTCTGCCAAATTGGACCTTAGCACATAATATTCTAATCAGTCTTTTTAAACAGCTGAACACAAGATGTCTGGTACTCATCCTAGTCGTGATATTATAACAATACCAATGGCCAACAGTTATTAAACTCTCGCAATTTAATTCAAGGCATCATGCTGTGACTTATTATTTAATCCTCTTAGCAGCCCTATGTAGGGGAACTATTTTATTCCTCTTTGCAGATAAGGAAACTCACACTTTAAAAGTTGACTTATGCAAGATCATACACAATAAAGGACTGGAGCCAGAACTCAACTCAGACCTGGCTGGGTGCAAAGCCATTTTAACAGCTCTGCAAAACCTTGCATGTCTTTTGGATGGAGTTACATATCTGAGCAGCGTCACATATCTCTGATCTGAGGAAATGCATCAGTAGAGATCTTAGGTCTGGTGCTATTTGGACAGTCCAGCCCTCCTGATTTCCTGTCCGGAGGAGCTCCGTGCCAAGCGTGGTAGCTATGATCCCAGGACTCAAGAAGTTTGAGGCAGAAGTCACAGTTCAAACCCCATGTGGACAATTTAGTGACTTAATGAGAATTTGTCTCAAAATAAAAAAAGTTAAAGGACTAGGAATGTAGCTTAAAGTGAAGGCTTTGGATGTAATCCTCAGTGCTGAAAAAAATTAATTAAAAAAACTCTGAGATTTGGTGATGCCTTGGAATTTTCCCTGTGCATATGAAGTCACTCTGGGATGGAAATAAAGTATAGAAATAAATCATCACTTCTTTTAAAAAGGTTTGGTAAAGTCAAGTGTCTCTTCTCTTACTCTGACTTCAGTGTATTAGGACCTTCCATGTAAACCTGACAGAGTTAGAAACAATAACAAACACCCTCTGAACTTGACTCTTAGCTCAGCACAACTTCCATTCATGGTGCCACCATCTACCCTGGCTTCAAAGGTCAAGGTCATGTCGGGTTCCTCCTTTCTCCTTCACCTCTGTATGGCTCTTACTCAGGGCTTCTGTGTACTTCTCATATTCATTCCTTCCTCCAGTCTTGCTGTTCTACTTCAGTTCTGGTCATCATTCCACACACCCAACCATCTTAATAGTTTCCTACCTGGGCTTTCTGAGTCTCGGCTTCATCTGTTCTTATAAATCCTGCACATTGATGTCAGAGAATCTATTCACTTATAAAAATCACAAGTAAGCAGGTCCTGGTGGTCTATGTCATTAATCTTAGCAATCTGGGAGGCTGAGGCAGGAGGATCACAAATTCCAGCCCAGCTTGGGCGACTTAGTATCTTAGCAAGGCCCTGTCTGGAAATAAAAAGTTTAAAAGGGCTGAGATGTAGCTCTGTGTAAAGATCCTGGGTTCAACGCTTAATACCTAAAAAAAAAAAAGAAAGAAAGAAAAGAAAAGAAACAATCACACCAGACCTGAAGGTCCAAGTCAAACTGTATAGACCCAGGGCAGTACATGCCAGGAAGTAATCTCTCTGGTCCCTTAATTATGGCCTACATGTTCCAGTAACCTGAGGATTTATCTTATTTCCTGTGGCAGAGATGGGGCAGCTGTTTATATTTACATTCTCCTCTTTATCCACAAAATCCTGGTGTTGATGGCTACAGTTACAGCCCCAGCTCTCCAGCTCCATTTCCAAGCCCCCGTGGGGAGGACTGGCTTCCTCCAAAGCCAGCCCTGAGACCAGGGCCCCAGCACAGCCTGTGCAGGCTTCCTCAGCAAGCGTGAGTAGGAGCAACATGCCAAAGAACATGCAGAAGGCACCAAGAGCCAAGTTACTAGGAAAGAATCACTTTGGAGAAGCAAGTTTCCTCCTACTGGGGAGCTTTAGGGGCACATTTCGGGTGCTGCTCTTTCCCTAATGCTTGACACCCCACTTTTCTTTCATTTGGAGTGGTGTGCACTGGAGGTGTGAAAACAAGGCGACTGGCTGGGCTTTTTTGAAATAATAATATTTTCCCTTTTCTTAGGGCATTCTATTATTTCTTGAACATTTAGCAATGTAACAAAATGAAAAGAAAAGTTATAACGCCAAGTGTAAAAAATAAGTCCTAAAGTTGTTGGCTGGAATTATGATCACAGAGCACAAACCCGAGGCCCAGCTTTCACAGGTGGCAGGAGACAGACCAGGATGGCACAGGACGAGCTCCTACTGCTGTGGGGCTTCTGACGAGAGGCCGCCTCCCTCCTCCTTCCTGCCTGAAACAGTGATGGGGCACAGCGCGGCAGCCGCCTGGGCCCATGGGAGGCTTTGAAGACACAAGCGTGTACCACGGGCTATGGGGGACAAATGCAAGCAAAGGCGGGGCCTCTGACGAGCACCGAGCAGTAATACCAGTTCTGAACTGCCGGTCACAGCTTCTTTTAGTGTAAGAGCAAGGAAAGAAAGCTGCTTTCTCATCCATAGTTCTGGTCTTTGTGTACTTGTGGCCCAGACTGAGCCTCACTATTTTCTCCTGAGGAACCTGGAGCTCCTGGTTCTAGCCATGTGTTGGTGTCTCCACCATCGCACCCTGCGCCATGCACACAGAGCCAGACCCTAAAAAATCTTTATGGAACAAAGAGACTGACTTGGATGAACTTGGAGAACTGTTCATGTGGCTTTGTGTTGGATGTTGTGGGATCTCAAGATGATAAACGTGATGCCTGAGTTCTCACAGAATTGATAAAATCCTGTGCCTGTGTGTGGCTGCCTCTACCTGCACCTGGGTAGATAAAGGCAGAGGTGTAACTGCCTCTCTGAATTCAAACAAGATGCACATTTGGTCTTGTTCTCTCCCATCCCCTTGGCTCTTTGCTTTGGCTGGAAAAGCTGGACTTAACTCGGTGTTACTGTGGCGTCCGAGCTTTGAGAGCTATCCCCACCACCATAGCCAACAAGGCACAGGAAAATTATTCTAGTTGTATCTGAATGGCTCATGTTAGCCGTGTGCGAACACAGAGGAAGTGGTTCCCTAGCAACAGAAGCCTCTAGAAGCTGCTCAGCGCCCAGTCCTTCTCCTGGCTTTCTGTTTCCTCTCCTGCACATTGCGTGTCAGCATATGGCCAGAGAGATTGCACCTGCTCTGACTCAGGGCCAACCCATGAGACCCCAGATTCAGTGTTACTGAGTCACAGATTCTGTTCCCTTTGGGTCAAGTTCCTCGTCAAGTCTGGGGCCTGTGCTGCTCCTGGTTAGAGAATAATTACCTCAGATCTCACTTCTTTGTTCTTTAGGTTTGGATCCAAAAATAGACAACACTGAAATGACAAGAAAATTTGAACTAAATTTTCTTATTTTTTTATGTGCATCTTTTCAAAAGTGCTGAATCTGTTAAGAAAATGTTGTTTTCCTTCCCCCCACCAGAAATAATTCATTCTCATCTCATTCTTACTTTCAGTGTTTCCACAGGTGTCAAATAAATTCTTCGTTTCTTATATATATCAGCATCTTAACCTTAAATAGGTACCATGGTTAGAATCAGCTTTTCTGTTACTGGGACAAAATACCTGACACCCACAACTTTAGGGAGGAGAGGTTTACTTTAGCTTATGGTTTTCGAGGTTTCAGTCCATGGTCAGCTGGCTCCCAGGCAGAAACATTATGGTGGGAGGGCCTGCTGGAAGAAAACCACTCACCTCATGGCAGCCAGGAAGCACAGCACTGACTCTGGGGGAGACGCGGGGCAGGTGATAGAATGTAACCTTCCAGGTCAAACATAAACCTGTGAGTGACCTCTTCCTCCCAGAGGCCTCATCTCCTAGTAATATATTCTGCTGTGAATTCACTAATAGATTAATCCACTGAGTGCCTCCATGGTTTCATCACTTTCCAAAGCCCCACCTTGGAACATATGAGCCTTTAGAGGGACATTTCTTATTCAAACCGTAACAGGGTAATAAAGAAGTATCCCCTTAGAGTGTGTTTGCAACACTCCTTCAGACCCTGGAGCCAAACCCAACTAGGGACATTGGTTGTATTGCTTCTCCAGCCCCAGGGAACTGTTTGGAAGTACAAATTGGAACAAGGTATAACATATGGCTCTATTCTGGGTCCAGAGCTCCTGACTGCAGATGCCTAGCTTGGTTTCCGTAAAGCAGTCTGTATGAGCAGCAGTCTCATAGGAGATGGATATATCTGCCTGTCAGTTGCCTAGCATGGACTCAAAGTGTGAAACATCTGGGCAAGACTGCTGGTGGTGAATAATAGCATGCAGATGCTAGTAACTAAGCCTAACCACCCTCTGAAAACTTGTCATCTATACTTTGCAAAGTAATTTTATTCATTCATTCAACCACCACATATTTGTAATTGAGTGTGTCCTAAGTGGAAGATGCAATATTGGATCTTGTTGGGAAAACACAAACAATGTAGTACATAACTGTTGAGAGACCTCAACCTCAAAGAGAAGGTAAGCTTTGCGACATGAAGTAAGACTGCTGCATAAAGAAAGTCAGCCGAGTATTGTGCTCATTCTCTTCCGTGACGTCTCCCCATGGGAGGGCCGTGCTAAGGGTTGGAGCAAGTATACTTTTTGGAGTGATGAGCAGATGGAGTATGAAAGGGAAGTAGAACTGGTAAGGTTGTGACTGTACTATAGAAAAACAGGGGCTTCGTTTCCAAGACAAAGTCCAGCTCATTTTTAACCTCCCATTTATTAAGATAACAAAATAAACCGGTAAAATTCTCCTGCATCCAGATACTCTGTTTCCACCCAAATGAGGTATTTTTCATCTATATTAAGAACTTAACATATTTTGGCCAAACAACATAAAACAGAAATCAAGATAAGTCATTATCTGGGACCTAGGGAAAGGAAAAACAAAACAAGACTAGGGAAAATCTGAGTCACCATTGTTTATCTTATATTCCTCTTAAGCATATTTTTCCACTAGTAAATGAGGAAGAAGGAAAATACGTCTTCTCAGCCATGCTGCCGGGGACCAAGGCTTTGTCTCGCGGCCTGGCCTGGCCTGTGGGCTGTGGCGTCTCTCCCCGATTGTGTGCTCACTTGGCCGTAGCCGCAGTGGACCTAAGAAATGAGTTCTAAGTGATGGTGACTGCGGAAAAGAAAGCACCACCCAAGTCAGACAGCCACTGTGTGTTCTTTCTTGGGCTTGCTTAGAGTACTGGGGACAGATATCTAAAGGCCCTTCTTAGTGTGTCTAGGTGACAAGCCTTTGGGGATCATTTCAGATTTACTAAAATAGCTCCTGCTTTCTGTGGCCTTGACACTTCTTAAGGATTTATGTAGCGAGGAATGTGAGACAGGCAAATAAATGAAGGTTTGTAGCCAAATACAGTGGACTCTCGAGTTACAATCAGCCTGAAAAAATGAATAATTTGGGTTAAGATTGGAAGTTTAGGTTTAACTTATGACCAAAGTCTTGAGTTTTGACCCAAATGCCAGCCGGTTGTGTGCTTGTAAACAAGACTGGTGAAAATTGAGAAAAGTGTGTGTAAGTGTGTGTAGCGTCAGTCTGAGAGCCCAGATGTGCGTGTCTGTGAATGCAGCGTCAGTCAGTGCTTATAATCGCTATGATTACGGCTCTCAGCATGATCCCAGAAAAGAAGCTGAGGAAGTAAGGGAAGGTAAAGAAAGCAATCACCGTAAAAAAGAACACTGTTAAAGAACAGACAGAAACAGACAACCTTAGACCAGCTTTTAGTTCTGACAAGGATGAGACCTCGTGACCCAGAAGCAGGTCCTAGCGGGCTACAGACTGTCCGGAGAGAGAAAGGACGCCAGAGCCAGGTTCCTGCTGTTCCTGTGGAAGGGGACTGTCCCTCCAAACAGTAACCACCTTCCACTCCGCCTTCCCTTCCTGCAAGCCACAGATGTCATCTTGGATGGTGACTAGGACAGTATGAAATTGTTTCTGGTAAAGATTTTAAAACTTTTTGGTGAATACATTAGGAAAATTATTAATGTTCCTGGTAAATTGCACACATTACACAACCCTTTTATTATGAAAAGGTTAGTTAAGGGGTGCTTTGGAAGGCTTGGAACACATTATAAATATTTCCATGAAAAACACAAAGGCATAGTTTCTTGGCCCCACACACAGTAGTTTTGATTTTGAATCTAATTGCAGCCAAGAAGGTCATAGGTAATTATTTTTAAAATACCGAGGATGGATGGATTGCTTGTGACACTTGATGAGCGGGTACCAGACTATACCTCCGATACCTGCTCTCTGTGTGAGGAAAGCAGTGTTTATTGAGCATCTGCTAGACCAGGCATCTTCTGGATAAGCCCTCTGATGTTAGGAGATGATTATTCTCCGATTTGAACCTCTGGACATGGGAAGATTAGATAGAGGAAGCACAGAAGAAAGATTTCTTCTCTCTGTCATACAAAAAGGTGAAATGTTTCTGTGTTTTATAGAAGTGCAATCATCTTCATACCCACGCTTGTGTGATATTCTTCATAACACTTTCACAGTAATTTATTTGAATCTATCATTAAATACCTTGAAATGGGTGTGACAAATGTAACTCTCACTTTATAGTGAAACAAACTGAGTCACAGAGAAAATAAGTGAATCCTTTAGGTCCGAAGGCAAAGTAGAAGTAAGCCAAGGTGAGACCCTCACATTTTCTGACTTCTAGTGGAGAGGAAGCTGGTTCTGGGCGGTTTGTTTCTGCTAATGTTCCTAGTGTTAATGGGCCCCTTAGCAACAGTCAGCCTAAGTGGGAAGTAGTGGGGCTTCCAGTTCAGGCAGGGCAAATGGAAATTGCACTCCCATTTCTTGTTTGCTGTTTTATGCTGAGAATGTCCTTATCTGTAAAACAGGATAACAAGACCTACCTCATCAGTCAGGAGGAGGGTAATGCAGTGTAGCATTTGAAATGTATAAAGCCAAGCATAGTAAAGGATAAGGTAGAGAATTAAATAAGAAGAGCACCTAGAATTAATATGCATCTGTTCAACATTAGTGATCATTACTATTGTTTTGTCATTGTAGATTCTCAAAATATGTCAGCTTCTCCCTCCCACAACTCTATCATTTTACTGCAAAATCAGGATTACATGTACAGAGAGACTGCAAATACAAAGAGAGAGAGGAAATAGCTCTTATAGCTCACTCTTGTATCTGATCTCTCTAATTACTGGTACCATTAGGTAATTTCTAGATAAATAAAATGCAACAGCCTAAAAAGTATCTTAAATTTGACAGCTGCTGTTTTATGTCTTTGCCCAAAGTGAGGTTGTGTCAGTCACCCTCTGCAGTCATTTTGTGGAAGCTGCTGTGTTTGCTGAATGCTAGGGTCACACACAGTGTAATGTTTAACTGTATTGCCAACTTGACTGAACCATATGCCCAGAAATTTGGTCAAGAACTATGCTAGCACTGCTGGTATAGCTCATTGGAAGGGCAGTTACCTAGCATCACAGGGCCCTGGGATCCATCCTCAGCACTGAAAAAAGTCTCTCTAGGTATGTTTTTGGAAAGCTGAATAAAACAAATTGACCTCCCTAATGCAGGTGGGCCTCAACCAATCAATTTTAGATCTGAACAGAGCAAAAAGGATAAGAGAGAGCTCCTCCTCGTTACTTAATTTAGCTAAGACATTGGTCTTTTCTAGCTTTCAGATTTAGACCAAACATTGACTCTTCTTGGCTGTCAAGACTACCAACTTCCAACCTGAACTCCATCAGCTCTCCTGAGTCACCACTGTATAGACTGTAGATCTTGGGCATTCCCTTCCTTCATAATAGCATGAGAAAAACTGGGTGTGGTGGCACACACTTGTAAACCCAGCACTTGGGAGGCTGAGGCAGGAAGATCACTATGAGTTTAAAGCCAGCCTGGGTTACATAGTGAGTTCAAGAGCAGCCTAACCTACATAACCAGACCTTGACTCAATAATAATAATAATAATAATAATAATGAGATAATTCCTAATTATAAATCCATTTATCTATTTACCTATGTATATCCAGTTGGTTCTGCTTCTTTGTAAAACATTGGCTGTGATAGTTAATTGTGATGCCAACTTGAATGGATTACAATATGCCTGGATTAGAATAGATTAGCATAGTTCTGGGTGTGTCAGTGAATGATTGACATGTAGCTTGCAAATTGAGGAGGGAAAACGCTGGCTGGATGTGGGCAGCACCAACCAATAGGCTTGTAGCCTGGGTATAATAAAAAGGGAAAGAGGGAGGAAGTCTTCTCTTTCCCTTTTCAGAGGAGCTCCAGTCCTTTGGCTGTCCAACTCTAGCTCCTTGAGGCTTCCAGCAAAGACTCTGGCTTTCCAGTATGGACTTACCCCAGACTCTGCAGGGGAACTCCAGGCCTTCAACTGTCAAGCAGATCCTCCAGCTGTCCTGTACATTATACTGATGGCCATTTTTTGCTGTGCCACTCCTGACTCCACAGGTGGCCACTGGAAGCCACTTTGTCAATCCCTTATATATCTCATCATTTCTTACCATATTATATCATATCACATCTGTTCCTTTAGTGAAATCTAACTGATACATGGACTAAAACAAATGTTGGTCCTGTGGTAGGGGGTAGAGGTGCTTTGCTATAACAAATACTTTAAAATGTGGAGATGGACTTGTACTTCATTAATGAGTAAAGACTGGAAGAATTTTGAGGTGCATACTAGAAATATAGACATAACTGGCAGTGCTGGTAGGTCTGAGACAGAAATGAGGATTGTGCTATTAGAGAGAAAAGATGATCCTCATTAAAAAGTGACAAAGAATTTGGCTGAAATTTGTTCTAGTGTTTTGTGGAAGGTAGTGACTGTGAAAAATGAAATACAATATGTAACTGATGATATTTCTAAGTGAAGTGTTGAAGGAGTGGCTTGGTTGCTTCTGTCTGCCTCGTGTAAGATGCAAAAGTGAAGAGAATAAGAAATTGTTTAGGCAAAAAGGAATTAGAACCCACATTTGGAATGTTCGCAGTCTATTCATATTAAAAAGTGGGCAAGTGTGTTCTGAAGAGAACACAGGGTTGCAACTGGACTGTCACTCAAAAGTGAGTCTGCAGAATTATACGAGCAGAAACACAGCCAGTTTAAACTGAAGAATGAAGAAATGACAGAAGGCTTCGGACTTCTTGAATCTGATAGAATGGGGCAGTAAACGTGCTACTCTTCAGGAAGATAAATGGAGAAAAACACAGGGCAGGCCTTGCGCCTGCAGCTGTGGGATGCTGCTTCCTCGGAGAACCTGAAAGGTGAGGCACAGCCTCAGGATTGTTCGCAAGCCTTAAGATCTACCAGAATCTTCCTCGTTACACATGGGGCTGGCTTAGGGCCTATCACCCCTTTTATACTTCTGCTCCCTCTTTTCAGGGATATGAATGTCTACCTAGGCCTATCCTGCCTTTGTATTTTGGCAGTACGTAACTTGTCTGGTTTGCCTTGGATTGAGGCCTGCCTCAAGATCCACCTGTGTGTCATTTAGATGTTTAGATAAGACTTTAGACTTTAAAGTGCATAGCAAAAGGAGATCCTTGGAGTTACTGAGATAGAATGAATACATTTTGCACGCAAGAGTTAATGAATTCTAGGTACAAGGTGGAATTCTATGAGCTGACTTGTGCCCCCTCCCCCGGAATTGATTTGTGATGGTATTTAGAGGTAAGGCCTTTGGGAAATAATTGGGTTTACATGAGGTCATGAAGTTGGGAACCTCATGGTGCAGTTAGTGTCCTTGGATGAAAACACCAGAGAGTATTTCTCCTGGCCATTTGACACAATAAGCATGTGGCCATCTGTAAGCCAGAAAGAAAGCTAAGGACACTACTGGCCACACTGGCACTCAGACCTAGCTGTCAGCACCTAGAATTGTGAGAAAATAAATTTCTGTTGTTTGAGCCACCCCAATATGGTATTTTGTTATGGAAGTCTGAGCTAAGGTATCCAGTCATTTGAAACTAACCTAACATGGTTTTGTATCTATTTGTCTAATCCAAGTACAGGTCTCAGTGGACTAACTTGTGTTCTCCCAGACCAGTATTGGCTTAAATTATTCAGAGGTCTCAAATGCTAGAGGATCCTAAACTCTTAAAATGTGTTGTATCTGTTTATGTAACAAAATTGGAGGCTTAAGGAATGGAAAATGCCAATTTAATTATTTCACCTGTCTAAGAAGAAACTACAGAGGATGGTAGGGCTTTGTTGATGATCAGTTATATTATTGAAGCAAACACATTTGGTTAAAACACATTTTCCCCTTCTGCTAAAGCTGCTGGTAGGGAAAGCAAAGTAAGCTCTTTATCTGTGAGGCAAAATAACACTCATAGAGAAGGATGCCATGTGGCCACCATGAACCCTTTGAATCCATGCCAGTTTGAAAGTGGGAACGAGACAATCATTCTGGGTCAAAGGTAGAACAGTTAAATCTATATTAAAACTCCTTTAAAGCAAGCTTCAAAGTAAGTTTTAAGAAAATGGAGAAATGTCAAGATTGAGTATTCCCTTGAAGAAAGATTTGCTGACAAGTTTTGCAGCACTTTTCCCCATCTCTGGCCTGGGAATCACCAGCTACTTGTGTGATGACTGAAGGGTTTGGTTGCTTTGCTGATTGGTGGCTCAGTTTCTTCATCATTAAATTAAGGGGTTGGAATCAACCCCTGTAAGGTCAGCTCAGAGATCCCTTGATACTAACTAGAATTTATGCAAGGTCCTATCCTAGTAAATCTGGCAAGAAAAAAGAAAACTTGCTGGTTTTATTCAACTTTCAGGAATGTTTCTTTATCCACTATTCACTATTCCACTCATGACAGAGCTCCATGGTTGCAAGGTTAGTTATTTCTTTGCTTTTTCTAAGAGAACTAACTCAGATGGAATCCTTTTTTGAGAGATGTGGATTTAAAGAGTTTACTTTGGATATGCTAAAGTGAGCAAGGAAAACCTACAGAAAAGGACAGTTGATTACCTTCTACCATTCTGGAGATCTTGTCATTAGTATATGCATTATTTAACCAACACTTAGAAGAGACACTATATTTTATTATGGTTCAGGTTCTAGAATCAGACTCCCTGAGTTCAAATCCCAGTTCCACTACTTAGGTCCTTTGTAGCTTGGAGGAAATACCTAATTCCTTAGTTCCCACATCTGTAGTCTTCAAATCAAAGACATACTGTGAAGGTTAAATGAATTATGCAGATAAAATATTTATAACAGTATTTGGCATGTAAGAGTCATTTAATAAATGTTATGTGGCCACACTCTCTGTTAGCTACAAATAGGAATTCAGAGGGATGTCACTATAGCCAATCATGATCAGTGTACAAATGAGGAATATGGGTAGACATCAGTGAGGAAGTAATTGCAGCTGAGTCTCAAAGTTGAGATAAACCTTTGTTGGACATGAAGAAAGGCAATTCCAGAAATGAGGGGCCCCGTTGGTTTAGGCAGGAAGCTTCAAGTCACCCTGAACTAAGCGGACTGCACTGGTGATGGCTGGTGTGTAGTCAAGGGGGCAGCACCATGGAAGGAGGTGGGTGGGGATGGGAGTGAAGCTGGGTAAGTATGTGGATCCAGGAGAGCTCGTGGGGAACACAGTATGCTTCATGGAAACTATTGAAGCTGGCTTAAACTAGGCAGGGAAATTCCATAACCAGGAAGCCTTCAGGTAACCAGGAAGTCTTCAGGCTTAGAGCAAGGCTGGAACTGGAATGAGAAGGAGGTTGAGAAATGAGCCTGGACTTGGCCCCAGGGTCTGGTAGATCCTGGAGTGAGGCTTTGGAGAACAAAAAATGTTGTTCAATTTTGCATACTTCTTGGTTCCCAGTTCTGGGTTGCTTCCATATACAAGATTCCATTTTGGCATTTCCTGAACCAAGAATCCCATGGCCTTTGAAAGCCTTCTACTAGGCAAAGACATAAAGAGTCAATCATGGCAGGACGTTATTCCAGGTTGCTCATGTTGCTCAAGCCACAGGAGTAGAAGAGATACCTTTGACTTGGTTAATCAGAGAATATTCCCAGAGGAAACTGTCTGCCAGCCAGATGTTCAAGGTTAGGGAAAATATTGATAGGAAAAAGCATCATCAGTAGAGTTGAAGAGATGAGAACATGTGAGGAGACAGTAATGCAGTCTAGACACAAATCATGAGGACCACACCTGAGAGTTGCCAGTAGCTTGACAAAGAAGTGGCTCACATAGAAGTGTGGGAAAGAGGGACAGGAAGGTCTTGGTCACCCCAGGTTAAGGAAAGAGTGAAAGGAATTGTTGGGAGATGGTTGTGATATAATAATGGTATCAGGACCTCTATAAGGGAAATGTTATAACTCCCAACCTGCTAGATGTTCGATACTCTGAGTTTGTGTTCTCTAGAATTGAAAAATGAATTCTAGGAACAATGGAGGTTAAGAGTAGGAATATTTACTGTGGAGGAGAGGTATAACTCTTCAGGGGCAGAAGTGGAGGGACCTGGAAGTGGATTAGTAAGGACCCTACCCGTCAGGGGAAGTTTTGTAGTGCACAACCACATGGGTACAACATGGGTTACTGCTATGATCAACCAATAAGATTACGAGTATAGTTACCTAAGTAGAATTGATCCAGTGGTGGACCAAATAAGTGTGCATGGAAAGAACAAAGAACTTTTTAGGTCCAGTTGGGTCATTCTGTTTTTGTCTTGAGGCCTGGGCCTCAACAGATGCACCTCCAGCCATAGTTTTAATGAGTATTCATCTTTTCCCTGACTCTTTCAAGGACCCAGCCCTGTCTCCCTGCCTATAGTATTTCTACCTGACTTAGCTGTCTATAATAATTAGGAAACAATCCACTGGAAAAAAGGAAGGACCAAAGGTACAAATTCAACAGGACAGGTTTATTTTAGAACAAACCTGAGAGACCACCCTGGCACTGAGACTGACCAGTGTGCAGTCTTTTACCGTCAAACACGTAAAGGTGGGATGTGAAAGGAAAAGGGCAAAATGGGGCCTTCCGGGGGAAAGGTTCCATGAGTAAGAGTTGTGCCACCTGCCAGGGAGGCTTGAGGATGTGTAGGGTGTGGTGGCTGTCTGTCAGAACAGGGCTGAAGCGTGGTGGTGGTTTGGGGGTATCATCATGCTTATGGGCTTTCTTAACTCACAATTATACACCTTCAGCAGGTGTGAAAGCATAGCAGTATAACAGGGGCTTAAAGTCTCTGGTCAGCCTAGGATGGAACTGGTCTGCCTCCTTCACTGGCAAAAAACGGGTAGCTGGGACTTCCCACCAATAACCCACTCAGGTTCAGAAGACAGCAGCCAACCCTGCCCCCTGGCACATACCAGCCACCATCCAGGAGGCTTCCCATTGCCAGTAGCCAGTGTAAACTGGGAAAGCAGCAGCCAGTCCCACACCAGCACACCCAGTGGCCACCATCAGCTACCCGCAACCAGCCTGGCCAGGAGAACCCAAATCATGCTTCAGAGAAATTGTAGCCAGTGTGGGAAATGGCTGGGACCCCACTACTCACTTGTCCAGAAGAACCCAGGAAAATGTCAAGACGAAGAAGCAAAAGGCAGTCTCTGGCCTCCAACCCAAGCAGAGCAAGTCCAGGAGATGAAAACATGGAAGTGACTGGGAGTGGCAAACCTGAAGTTTCTGAAGTGATGGCAACTGAAGTAAAGAAACAACTGCATGAGGCTATAAAAGAAATTAGAACAGAAATACTATCTCAGGTAAAAGAAGAAATGAGAAACATAATAAAAGAACTGCTAAGCATCTTTAAAGAAAACATAGATAAAAAACAGAGGCGTATAGGAAAATGAGGGAAACCTTGAATAAACAATATAAGAAAGATTTACAACGCATGAAACAGATTCAAAGAGATATCCAGGAAATTAAAAAGTCCATTGAAAGCTGGCAAAACTGCTTGAAAGAAACTGAAGACAGACTTTCAGACCTTGAA